>BJCM01083677.1:0-17619 GCA_018326385.1 Flaveria bidentis | reverse complement strand
GTATGTCTATATATATGTGTGTGTGTGTATATATATATATATATATATATATATATATATATATATATGTGTATATATATATATCTTGTCTTCTTGAAAATTATAATACAATTAAAATTAGTGGAAAATGCCGCCAAAAAGGAATACTCAACTAGTACAAAAAACTACACGAATTGGATGACCAAGGATTAGGCTAGGAGAGAAGCTCTGCCAGTAGATGCCACTACAAATGAGAATGAAAGGATTTCTCAGTTAGTGACTCAACAAATGGAAGTTGCATTAGTGGCTCAACTGCGACACAACCTTAACTTCGGAGTTGCACCGCTGGGAAATGAAGAATTAAAAATCCAAACGTAGGAGCATGCCAAGTTGAAGAAGTTGTAGACAGAATTAGGAAAGGATGTTCCTATAAAACTTTCATATCATGCAGACCTCGAGAATTTGACGGGAAAGGAAGAGTAGTACAAGCCTTACGTTGGTTAGATGAGATTGAGTCAGTATTTAGTAATTGTGCTATTAACTACAAAAACATGTTTGCTTCGCATTCCCTTAAAGGAGAAGCACAATTTTGGTGGAAAATGGAGATTCAAACAATAGAAAGGCATGCTATGAACGGATTAGGCTAGGAAGAATTTAGGAATCTAGTAATATAGTAATTGAGAAATATTGCCCATATATTAAAATAGAGAAACTAGAAACAAAATTTCTACATTAGAAATGAAAGATGCAGCACATCAGGAATAGGCAGATAGGTACAATGAACTCTCTATGTTAGTACCACATTCGGTAACTCTAAAAATAAAAAGAATAGGAAGGTACATCTGGGGTTTAGTATCGTAGATATGAGGAATGGTAAAATCCACAATGCCAAAAACTTCTTAGGATGCAGTAAGTTTAGCAAGGAGTTTGATAGATGAAATGATTAGAAACAAATCTCTAGCAAATTCAAGGATTGGAGATAAAAGGTAATGGAACAACAGCAACATGGAAAGGAAGTTTGGAGGAAACCAGAACAAGAAGGTAGCCAAAAACCTAGTAAGAAACTTCCTAGGAATTGTTCAAGACAAGAAACCACAAATAGGAGGACAACCATGGTTCTTGCCATAAGTACCATCATGGTAAATACATGGTTGTGATTTGTTACAACAGTAAAAAGAAAGGACATATATCCTGAGACTGTAACGGATCTGCAAACCCTAAACCAGTTTGTTATCAATATGGAAACGAGAATTATTTTCGTAACAAGTGTCCACAACTGAAAGGCAAAACCACAATTAACCCAAATAACCCTTGGGGAAGAGCATTTGTCTTGCAAGCTGAAGAAGCCCAACATGAACTAGAAGTAGTGACGGGTATGTTTCTTGTTAACAACCAATACACAACAGTATTATTCGATATAAGAGCAACTTGTAGCTTTGTATCGAATACATTTAAAACTTTACTTAATCGAACCTCAGAGGAACTGAAAAGTAAATATATGATAGAATTAGCTGATGGAAAGATAATTGAAGCTTGTGAAATTATTCGTTACTATACTTTAAATTAGATGAGCATTACTTTGATATAGATCTGGTCCCTTTTGAATTAGGAGGTTTTGATATTATTATGGGAATAAATTGGTTAAAGTAAGAATTAGGCCGAAATTATATGTGGTAAGAGAATGATAAAAATCCCCTTGACTATGGAAAATAGAACTCTCTATTTATATGGTGAGAAACCTAGAGGTGCTATGAAAATAGTCTCATGTAAGAAAGCTCAAAGTTGTTTAAGAAAGAAATGCTTAGCTTTTCTAGCCCATATAGTTGAAGATAAGATGAATTTAGAAAATGTTCCTATCATCAATAAGTATATGGATGTATTTCCCAATGAATTAATAGGTTTGCCACCCCTTCATCAAGTAGAATTCAAGAGTGATTCAACATCGGGGACATACCCTATTGCCAAGGCACCGTATCATTTAGCACAAAAAAATGAAGGAATTAATGAACCAACTTCGGGAATTGTTGGACAAAGGATTTATACGTCCTAGAGTATCACCATGGGGAGCACTAGTTCTATTTGTAAAGAAGAAATATGGAACTTTTAGTATGTGCATCGACTACAGAGAACTCAATAAGGTAATCATAAAGAATAAAATATCCGCTTCCTAGGATAGATGACCTGTTCGATCAATGGAAAGGATCTAGTTACTTTTCCAAGATTGACTTAAGGTCAGGATATCACCAACTAAGATTTCAAGGTGAAGATACACCAAAGACTGTAATTAGAACTAGATATGGTCATTATGAATTTCTTGTAATGCCATTTGGGTTAACCAATTTGGGTTAACCAATGCTCTTGCAGTGTTTATGGATTTAATGAATAAGATATGTAAACCTTATTTAGATAAATTTATCATAGTCTTTATTCAAGACATTTTGATCTATACTAAGAGTATGGAGGATCATGAAGAGCACCTAAAGTTGACTTTGGAATTACTTCGGAAAGAATGTACGCAAAATGCTCAAAGTGTGAATTTTGGAAAATAGAAGTACAATTCTTAGGAGACGTACTTAATCAAAAAGGAATTCAAGTCGATCCGGAAAAGATTGAAGTTGTTAAGAAATGGAAAAATCCAAGGACGCCAACTGAAGTACACCAATTTTTAGGATTTGCAGGTTATTACAGAAGATTTACAAATAATTTTTCAAGAATAGCCCAACCCTTAAAAGATTTAACACATAAAGATAAACCCTACATTTGGAGAGAAAGACAAAATGTTGCATTTGAACTCTTAAAGAGTAAGTTGTGTAGTGCCCCTAACTTAGCCTTACAAGAAGGAATAGACGATTTTGTGGTATATAGTGATGCATCACATCAGGGCTTTGGATGTGTTTTAATACAACGAGATAAAGTAATTGCATATGCATCTAGGCAACTTAGAGGAGGTGAAAAGAATTATAATAATCACAATTTAGAATTAGGAGCAGTAATATTCGCACTTAAGATTTGGAGACATTATCTATATCGGACTAAGTGCACAATCTGTATAGACCATAAGAGTTTACATGTAAGGCCCCATTACCGGGACACTCACAGTTGTTCAATCATCACATATAAAACATATATTTGTATTAACTTACTAAAAACATGCATCGGAAACATTTAAACATCCATTTCATTTCATTATAATCACTTTTTCACAATAATACATCGTTATCGAATTACAAAATACTTGTTACATTACATCACAAAAACATTATAAGAACGGATGACCTCCAAAACGAGCCAAGTAACCGCCCCGTGCCATCATCAGCAACCTTTACCTGCCAACTGGAAAAACATAAAAGTCAGTGTTGCTGAGTGAGTTCTAAGTTTAAAATAAAACATACTTTATTCCCATTTTAAAACCATCATTTATAATCGTATGCGATCACAAATCATACATATGCATAGTTAATATCATGATTATCTTCCGTTACATTCATTATCTTTCATTCGTTAATCATCGCACGTTACTCGTTATCATTCATTTCCATTCATAACTTCTTTGCTTTACTTTCGTTGGTTTCACACAAATCGCACATTTCGTACTTATCGCACTTTTCCTATATTTATTTTCTTTTCACTTTTATCTAGGTCTTGTCGTATGCTTAACCCCCCCCCCCCCCCCCCCCCCTCTTAAGCATAAAGTCATATCATCTAGGGTTAAGCGACAAGGACCCTATATCGCACATATCAGACGTATGGAGTAGTCACTAAGACTAACTCCCCAATGTGTGTGAACTCTTATGGGTCAACCAAAATCACACGCTGTAAACACACAATAATTATCAAATCGCACGTATTGGAGTAGTCACCAAGACCTACTGTGTGTGGACCCTTATGAGTTATCCAAAATCGCACGTTGTAAACACACAGTTGAGCTTACAACTCTCAATGAGTTGTGAACCTCCTTTCTTTTGCTTGCAAGTCTTTCTTACTTTCATTCATTAATTAATGCATGCATTATTTCATTACGTTCCTCTTTCCATTATCTTCCACTTTACGTTACGTAATACTTTTTATTTCATTCATTAACATTCAACGCAAAGCCACTGGAAGATAAACATACATAACAAGAAACATCAATATAATCATACAATCATCATACATACAAGGCACCATCATGCATACATAACATTCGTCATACATACCATCATGCATAATCATCAATCATAACATCATCATACATGCTACATCATACATGCCCATCACATCATCTTTGACCACAAAAGTCAACTTACATAACCCCCGGGAACATCCCAAGTCAATCCTACTTTTGTATTTCCCCAAAAAATCAGAAATAAACTAAGTCATTTTAGGTGAATGAGCACTATTAGGGTGCATGACCTTTCAGGCGCATGAGGAACACAGGCGCATGGGGAACTTTCAGGTGCATGAGCCCTATTGGAGTGCATGACTAACACTTAACCAATTCTGGGTAGTTTCTAGGCGCATGGGCACTATGCAGACGCATGAGTGCCTAGGCGCATGAGTGCCTGGGCGCATGAGGATCCTGGGTGCATGAACATTTAGTCGAATTTCAGCAAATTTCTAGGCGCATGACTACTATATGGGAGCATGAGGTTTGGGCGCATGGGACACTTAGGCAGTTTTTATAGTTGGGCCACTATTAAGGCGCATGAGTAGTCTAATTCACACTTAAACATCGAAATTCAGTCCCCAATCATTCTCTAATATGTTCTAGCCTTATGTCATGCATCTTAAGCCTTAGAAACACATTCACATCATCATTTAACATATACATTGACCAAATTCAAACCCCACCCGAAACACACACATACACATACATACGGGTACAACACCCAACTTTATAAAAACATTTACACATGCATTTCCAGCCCTAAAATTTGTTAAAACATGTAAAAAGGGGATTCTAGAACTCACCTTAGTGGCCTTCTTTGGGTAAGACTTCCTTCAAACCCGTTTGCTACAAGTTCATACCTAGAAACCCACTAAAATCATACACAACCGAACACATAATACATATAAGCATACACGCGAGGATAAAGGCCATTTAAGAACATCTTAAAACCATGAATTCTTACCTTGAATTCGAACATTTCTTCTTGTTTCTTCAAAACTCGATCTTTCTGCCTTTTTCCTTCTCTCTCTCAAAAAAAATCCGATGATATGAGTAAAGAGGGAATGATGGGCGGCCATGCCACCTTTATCACTAATTTTTGAATACTTTTGTCCTTTTTACACTTTTTACCCCTTAACTTGGGTAATATATCTTTTCTTTATTTTTCCTTCACTTTATTCTTTCTTTCTTTGACTTTTAAAATAACCGGGTGTTACAAGTCCACCCCTCTTATATAGGTTTCGTCCCTGAAACCTGTTATTCCTCAAACAAATATGGGTAATGTTGTCTTATTTCTTCCTTAGTCTCCCACATAGACTCAGATCCCTTCCTTTGCTTCCACTGTACACGCACTAGAGGAACTACTCTCTTCCTTAACCTCTTCTCTTTACGATCAATGATCACCACTGGTTGCTGCACATAATTGAGCCGTTCATCTCCCTGATATCTTCCAGTGATACAATCATATCCTCATTTGCTAAACACTTTCTTAGATGAGATACATGGAATGTCGGGTGAATTACACTTAACTCATCTGGTAGTTCCAGTCTATAGGCCACCTCACTTACTCGCGTAATGATTTGGAAAGGCCCTATATACCTCGGGCTCAACTTGCCCTGCTTTCTGAACCGAATGATACCCTTCCAAGGTGAGACTTTCAACATAACTCGGTCACTCACTTGGAACTCAATCGGTCTTCGCCTCTTATCAGCATACGAATTATGTCTGTCTTTTGCCGCCTTCATAAAGGCTTTGATCTTTTTAAGCTTCTCAGTCGTAGCCTCGATCACCTCTATACTTCCCAACTCTTTCTGACCAATATCACCCCAACAGATGGGTGTTCTACATCTCCTACGGTATAGCATCTCATAAGGGGGCATACCAGTGCTAGCATAGTAGCTATTGTTATATGAGAACTCAGCTAACGGCAAGTGGCCATCCTAACTTCCTCTAAAATCAATGACGCATGCCCGAGGCATATCTTCTAGCGTCTGAATCGTCCTCTCTGACTGACCATCCTTCTGAGGATGATAAGCCATGCTAATATGTAACCTCGTCCCCATCGTGTCGTGGAATTTCTTCCAAAATTTAGATATAAACCGGGTGTCACGATGAGACACAATAGACATCAGCACACCATGACGAGTTACAATCTCTTTGATGAACAGATCCACCAACCTCTCAGATGAATATGTCTCGCGGATCGGTAGGAAGTGACCACTCTTCGTCAGACGATCAACTATCACCCATATAGCATCATATCCTCTCGCGGTAAGTGGTAGCTTCGTAATAAAGTCCATGGTGATATGCTCCCACTTCCACTTTGGTATATCCAAAGGTTGGATCTTCCCATATGGCTTCTGATGCTCGGCCTTCACTTGTAAACAAGTAAGACACTTACTGACATACTCCGTAACATCGCGCTTCATACCCGGCCATCAATAATCTTTCTTCATGTCTTGGTACATCTTTGTAGCACCAAGATGAATAGAGTATCAAGTTTTATGAGCTTCATCCATAATTTTCACATGTAGATCCCTTAAACAAGGAATCCATATTCGCCTGAATCAGGCTCTAACACCGAGTGTGTTTTTACCCAACTCCGCGACCAGACCTCTCATTCTTTCAGAGTTAAGATGATATTCTTTCAATGCCTCATCTTGAAACTCCTTAACTTGCTTCATTACTTCAAAGGTCATAACCAACTGATAAGCCTTCATCCGAATCGACTCGGGTCTCTCCTTCCGACTAAGGGCATCCATCACCACATTGGCTTTGCCCCGATGGTAATGGATCTCGCAATCATAATCTTTTATGAGCTCCAACCATCTCCTTTGTCTCATGTTCAAGTCCTTCTGCTCGAAGAAGTACTTCACGCTCTTGCAGTCCGTGAATATAATGCACTTTGTCCCATAAAAGCAGCTAGCGCGTTGGTCAAACCAAAAGACTTAACGAGAAATTTGTGGTGTCCATAACGCGTATGAAAAGCTGTTTTAGGAATATCTTGCTCCTTTACCTTCAACTGAGCCAGATCGAAGGTCTATTCTTGAGAACCAATTAGCACCTTGGATCTGATCAAACAAGTCATCAATTCTTGGTAAGGGGTACCGATTCTTTACAGTCAACTTATTCAGCTCATGGTAGTCTATACACATTATCATGCTACTATCTTTCTTCTATACAAACAGGATCGGAACACCCCCAAGGAGAGATACTTGGTCTATTGAACCCCTTTTCTAGTAGCTCTTGCAATTGCTCCATCAACTCCTTTATCTCAGTCAGAGCCCACCGATATGGCGCCTTAGCAACAGGTTGGGCACCTGGTATCAAGTCAATCCGGAATTCTATCTCGCGGTTAGGTGGCACTCCTGGTAAGTCTTTGGGATACATGTCTGGAAAGTCACACACAACCGGTACATCGGACAGTTATGGTGTTGGCGTATCCACATCCTTCATGTATGCCAAGTAGGCACTACATCCATGCCTCATGCACTTTCCCGCGATCGACATTGAAATCACCTTCGGGATCGTCGTGACTCGATCACCATAAATTGTCACCAAACTCCCGTCAGGCGCTATCAACCGAATCATCTTCATGCGGCACACAATATTCGCCTTGTAGTCCGCCAACCAATCCATTCCTAGGACCACATCAAACCCGCCTAAGGTCATCACAAAGGGTCTAATAGGAAACTTGTGACCTTCTAGTTTACGTCACAATCCTCTATCATCTCAGATATCCTGGTAGACTTACCTATGGCAGTTTCTACATCAAAGGGCGTATCTATACTCCTACTACTAATAGGAAACTTAGCACAGAAAGCAATAAAAATAAAACTTTTACCTGCACCAGAATCAAATAACACAGATGGCTGAAGTTTGGTTTACTAGAAACGTACCTGACACAACATCAGGGTCCGTCCTAGCTTCCTCCTGCGTCATCGTGAATGCTCTGGCACTCGCCTGTTGGATCTTGTATGCCCAAGACACATACAATATTGTTGTGGTTAGTACATTATGATCCAAGTCAGGTCATGCCTAATAACAAGCTAAACCAACACCAATAAATATTTATTTGTTGATGAGTTCATACAAATAAATATTGACACCAATTTAGAAAATAGGTTTTTTAAAATTTTGCTTTTGTAAAAGAACATCATTATATGGATAATTTGTTCATGAGATGTTATTTGTTTCATTACTTAAGTGAGTTAAATAATAACAAATAAAATGTGTTAATGTTATAATATTAAAAGAGGTTTTTATTTTATAAACATGGTGGTCAAGAGTGTTCCTTTTTTTATAAAAATTGAAATGGGGGGAACCTAGGCGCATGAACACTTTGTCGAATGCAGGCGCATGAGTGCCTAGGCGCACGAGGATCCTAGGCGCATGAACACTTAGTCGAATTTCAGCCTATTTCTAGGCGCATGACTATATGGACGCATGAGGTTTGGGCGCATGGGACACTTAGGCAGTTTTTATAGTTGGGCGCATGAGCCACTATTTAGGCACGTGAGCAACCTAATTCACATTTAAACATCGATATTCAGTCCCTAATCATTCTCTAGCATGTTCTAAGCTTATATCATGTATCCTAAGCTGTAGAAACACATTCACATCATCATTTAACATATACATTGCCCAAATTCAAACCCCACCCGAAACACACACATACACATACATACGGGTACAACACCCAACTTTATAAAAACATTTACACATGCATTTCCAGCCCTGAAATTTGTTAAAACATGTAAAAAGGGGTAACTAGAACTCACCTTAGTAGCCTTCTTTGGGTAAGACTTCCTTCAAACCCGTTTGCTACAAGTTCACACCTAGAAACCCACCAAAATCACACACAACTGAACAAAGAATACATATAAGCATACACCCGAGGATAAAGGCCAGCTAAGAATATCTTAAAACCATGAATTCTTACCTTAAATTCGAACTTTTCTTCTTGTTTCTTCAAACCCGAACTTTCTGCCTTTTTTTCTTTCTCTCTCTCTCAAAAAGAATCCGATAATATGAGTAAAGAGGGAGTGATGGGTGGCCATGCCACCTTTTTCACCAACTTTTGACGGCTTTTGTCCTTTTACTTTTTACCCCTTAACTTGGGTAATATATCTTTTCTTTCTTTTTCTTTCACTTTATTCTTTCTTTCTTTGACTTTTAAAATAACTGGATGTTACATTACAACACATATTTGATCAAAATATATTAAATATGGGACAGATAAGATGGGTAGAATTATTAACTGATTATGATTATGAGATCAAATATCACCCAAGAAAGACAAATATAGTAGTAGATGCTTTAAGCAAGAATAAGAGAACCAAGCCATTACTAGTCCATGCCATGAGAATGGAAGTATGCTCGGATTTATTAACTCAAATTAGAGAAGCCTAGCAAAAAGACGAATTAAGAATTATAGGGCAGATTAGAGAATTGAAAGTTATGTCAGACGAAATCCTGAGATTTAAAGGAAGAATTTGGATTCCTAATAATGATCTGTTTAGAGAAACCATCTTATGAGAAACACATAAGTCTAGATATTCTATACATCTAGGAAAAAATAAGATGTATTAAAATTTAAGGAACCAATATTGGTGGCAAGGAATAAAGAATTTTGTTGCAAAATTCATAGAAAAATGTGATGTATGTTCTAGGGTAAAAGCTGAATATCAAAAACCCTTAGGATATTTGCAATCACCATAAATTCCCGAATGAAAATGGGACCAGATTACCATGGATTTTTTAACCAAATTACCAAGAACCTCAAGTGGATATGACATAATATAGGTTATAGTGGATAGACTGACTAAATTAGCTTATTACCAATTAAAGGAGATTATAAGATGGAGAAATTAGCTAGGATTTATATGATGGAAATTGTGTGTAGACATGGGATACCAATTTCCATAATATCTGACAGAGACGGTATTTTTACTTCAAGATTCTAGCAGACTTTGCAAAAAGCCTTAGGAACACAAGTAAATCTAAGTTTAGCATATCACCCACAAACAGATGGGTAGATTGAGAAAACCATCCAAACATTAGAGGATATGTTACAAACTTGTGCATTAGATTTGGGTGGTAACTGGGATCTGCACTTGCAATTAATAGAATTTTCATATAATAATAGTTACCATGCCAATATTGGAGCAACTCAATTTGAAGCTTTATATGGAAGAAAATATAGGTCACCTTTGTCTTGGAATGAGGTAGAAGATAGACAACTTACAGGCCCAGAACTCATACAAGAGATGTCTGATAAGATCTTTGAAATTAAAGATAAATTGAAAGCAGCCCATGATAGACAAAAAAGCTATGTTGATAAATGAAGAAAGCTACTAGAATTTCAAATCGGGGATAAAGTATACCTAAAGCTATCATCCTCAAAAGGAATTATCCGATTTGAGAAAAGAAATAAGCTAATCCCTAGGTATGTTGGCCCTTTTGAGATAACTGAAAGAATTGGTCCTGTAGCATATAAGTTAGAATTACCTCGGGAGTTAAGTGGAGTACATAACATTTTTGATGTATCTAATTCAAAGAAATGTCTAACAGATGAGACATTAAATGTACTAGTCCAAGAAATCAAAATAGATAAAAACCTGCATTTTGTAGAGGAACCAATAGCCATCATGGACAAAGAGGTAAAGAGTTTAAGAAGATGTAGAATTCTAATAGTAAAGGTTAAGTGGAATTAAAAAAGAAGACCTAAATTTACATGGGAAAAAGAAGATGAAGTTAAAAGGAAATATCCTCAGTTATTTGAGGTTAAACTGAATAAAAACGAGGAAATAAAAAAATTAAAGTTTCCCCACAACCTTTGGAAAGAGCCTACCAGTGAATTTCGAAACAAAATTCTTTTTACGGGGGGAAGGATGTGACAACCCTAAAAATTAAGGTTAGGTAAACTAATGCTTTAAGAAATTTTTATAGATTTATATTTATACTCCATTAAATTACTAAAGTAAAGTTATTTGTCTAACTCCTTATGAAATATTATATGTTTTGAATATGTTATATGAGCATGCATGCATCCATGTATAAAAATTTACGTATGCATGTTTATGAATACTTGTGAACTTTGTGATCTTTGAACCATATGTGTTAGTTACCAATCATAAGGCTAGGTGATTACTTAGCTTAATATTAGATGTTTTAACTACATGTAATGCTTTAAAAACTTAAACAAACACCACCAAACAAGATTTCATCAAAGAACTTTGAATCAAAACTAAAACAAATCACACGAACACCTATACACCAACAGAACTTAGCCATAATCTCGGCCCATTAGAACACTAAGACACCTGATTAACCACCTAAACCTTTGTATAAACCTAGTTTAATGACTAAGAAAGTCATTAGCACTACAAGTTGACACCTAGCCACTCCATTACACTAATCACCACCATACACCGCCACCTTGCATGACTTGACACTAACCCACTCCTTAAACCGCCACCTAGTCGGCCCCTCCTTAAACACCCATTAACCCGCCACCTTAGTACCTATGTAGGACACCTAAGGACCCTAAAACTCACACCTTAACCCCCCTAATGTAGGACTAATGATGACAAGCTCTCCTTGAAATACTCTCGGCCGCTTGAAGATGGAACCATAAACATCCTTGACTGTCACTTCTCTTGATACTCTCTCTGTTAACGTAATATCAAGCCACCTTCTCTTGAACCAAGCCACCTCTTACACCAAGCCGATTCTCAAGAAAAAAGAGAATCTTCACTAGTTCATCATCATCAATCTCCAAGTTCAAGAACCATTCTTCCAAGTGGATCATCCACGGATAGTCAAGCCTATTTTCTTAAATTTCTTGCATCCACACTCAAGGTTTGATCACTAAATCAATTAAATAGAAATATATGTGTGTGTTTTAACAAAACACACATAAACCAACCTTTAAGAATCATCAAGATCATTTTCAAAATTCATAAACAATTGATTTTAGTCGAAGATTTAGTGAGAATAGAATTCAAAGACTGAAAGCTTGAAAGTTATATAGAATTTAGGAATCAATACAAAAAATTTAAGGATTAAAACATAGATGTTCTTGATGAATTTGAGTTAGCATTCTGTAAAATTTGGTTTAAAAATAATAGGCAGTAATTTTATACAATTTGTTCAAGAAAATGACATAAAATTTTATTTCAAAAGCTCCAAACTTGACAAAAATCTAGAAAAATTACATAACGACCCTTATATTTTATAGCAACTCATGAATAAATTTTGTGATTTAATTCGTATTTATGCGTGAGTTATATATTTTAGAATATTCTGTAATCGAAAATTTTGGGAAAATATCTAGACAGAGAGTTAAATCACGAATAATTTACATAAATTACAATATTTAAATAGAGCACTATCTATGAATTTCAGAATTTTTAAGTGATGTTTTAATATTTCTACTAATTTATATGGAACTTGTAAAATTTGTAGTAAATTATTTATTATCAATTTTGGGTCTGAAATTTTATAGAACAAACTATATTTTTGAATATTCATGATACTAGAATTTGATGATTTTGCATAAAACAGAAGCTATCAGTTTAGAATTTTAAATTAAAATGCTGGAAATTTTAAAGAAATTTGTTTTATCCTAACAAATAAATTATTTTATAAGAATATCTTGATATGGCTGGAAATAAGGTGAGATTCATAACCCTTTTTTACATTTATGATTTTTGGGGAATAAACATACTCTTTTATGATTGATGCTAATATAAGTGAGATTTTAAGATATATTATCATTATGTTACAACTATTAATTCGGATGTGAAACCGTCTTTAATAGGTAGCGCTACTTAAGAAAATATTTATTGCATCAACAGGATGAGTGTTGTGATGCTATATCATTTGATTTTGTGATTTATTCAGAGGGGCACCACCAAGCGGGATCGAGACCAGCCCCTTGTATATAGGGTTCCAAACCTGCGCTTCCTATGACAGTCATAAATCTTCTAACTTATAAGTAGGTTTGGTCATAATCTTATTTATATTGCATCAATATATTTCTTTCAATAAACCTATGTTCTCACCAACATTATGTTGACTATTTCGAGTATGCTTTTTCAGGTTACTAGAATGACTAACAATATTATGTTTTCCTTTGATGTGTTCAATAGATGGGGCGAGGTGACGGGAAGTACTTGTGTTAAATTAACTGTAAACATGTATGATCTTAGTTTGACTATGGATGCTCACTTTCGCTACTACTAAAGATGTAGCAATTAATAAAACTTTTTGTAATAGGGTCATGTTAGATTTTAAAAAAGTTTAGTTGTAATGTAACCTGAACTCATATCTATCTATGTTTATGTTATGTTATATAACCTATTATATTATTTGTTGCATTTACTTTGTAATCAATGTGTTCTGAGTTAAAAAGTCACACCCAAGCATTTCACATTTCCGCCTGGATGTGACAGTATATATGGAGGCAATCATCGATGATGCTTTCTAGCGATAACCGCTCCAACTTAGGTTAATGAAAATACAAAATATATGTTATTTAATCAAAATAAATATTTAAAAATTAAAGTAACTATCTAGCTAATAAATATAATCATATTTCCAATACCCTCTTGTAAGCTAAACAATATAGATATTCAAGAGATTCCAGATGAATGAAATACTTTGCTTGCAATGCTTTGGTCAGTATATTTGTTATATCTTCCTTTGTTACATAGAATTGAACTTTAACATCTTTGAGTTTTTATTAAGTGTTGGATTGAATAATATTTCATTCATATGTATTTACTTTTTCTATGATGTAAGAAATCCTTGGCTAAACATATAGTGTACTTGTTGTCACAATAGATCTCCATGGGATGTTTAAACTTTACAACTTCCAATTCTTCTAAGATTCCTATGAGCCAGATAGCTGATTGACAAGCCAGTATATGTTAGGGTTCACTTCCTTTTCTGAATTATCTCTTAATAATGGGTGTCCATACTCCCTAGACGTAGTTACTAACCTACAATCATTCATATTTAACCTTTCTAATAGATTCCTTTGACATTTTGAGGAGATAGTATAATGTTTACCAGATCGTATGCTACTACTGTAAGACCCCATATCGCTCATGTCAAATTCTTTTTGATTGAATCTTTAACTTTAACATCATATACATGGAGTCATTGGCAATAATTAGTTCGTCTACAAATAAGCATACCAATATCGTATTGCTCTTCGTTTGCTTTATGATGAAGTGTTTTTATATGTGCATTTTTCTAAAACCATGTTCGTAAAGTAATAATTAATGTGCCTATACTAGGTACTTAGGGCTTTAGACCATAGAGTGTTTTTTTTAAGTGACAACCCGTCTATTCTTCACCTTACCTTACATATCCTTTGTTGCTCTATGCAGATTTGTTCAATCATGTTTCCATTTAGGAATGATGACTTTACATCCATTTGATGGTACTAGGCACATGCAGTTAAAGCTAATACTAAATAAATATTTTTTAAAATCTATAACACATGGAAACATATCTTGATAATCAATTTCATATTTCTATTTGTAGCCTTTTTCAACTAATCTTACTTTGTATTTCAATATATATCCATGTTTATCATATTTGGATTAATAAATCCATTTGACTTTGATGGGTGTTTTATCTTTAGGAGTATCTGCAAACTCCCATGTATCATTCTTCGTTATGGACTCCATTTTCTATCCATTGTTCCCTTCCACTTAGTGTCCTTGTTTGGCCTTTTAATATGTGCCTGGATCTAGATTACGTATGATATGAAACTTTCAAAGTATTCTTGGGCACCTATGTTTTCTTCATTATACACTTTATTTACTTACCTGTTAGAGAATGCTCAAGTATTCTTATATACATCATTCAATCCTTATAACTTTATTTTCTAATGATGTTCATTTTTATTGTATATATTTTCATGTTTATCATATTTAGTTTAATAAATCAATTTGATTATGATGGGTGTTTGATCCTTAAAAGGATCCACTAGTTCCCATTCATTATTCATCATTATGGATTCCATTTATTTATCCATTATTTCCTTCCACTGTGTATCTTTGATTGCCTCTTCATATGCACCTGGATCTAAATTTGTATATAATAAAAAAAACCTTCAAAGTTTCCTTCGACACCTTTACTCTCTTCATTATATACCTTATTTATTTTCCTTTTGGAGAATGCTAAAATATTATTATATACATCATTCACTCCTCATGTCCTTGTTACTTCATTTTATAATGATGAACCTTCTTTGTTAATTTCATTGGTATAATCTTTATGTTCATCTTCATTAAAGTTTTCATACAAATGGATATATGTGTTCTTCTATCTTGTTTATTTTCATACGAAAAGATTTAGGGTTTAACATCATGTTTTTGTTTTTGATTGAGGACATTCTTTCTCATCATCGGTTATCACAAAAGGTATACTTTGTTTATTTTAATCAGTTATCCAACTTTGATACTTATCAAATACTACATCCCTAATAATGATTAGATGTTTGGTATTAGGATTATACAGTTTTTAAGCCCTGCCAGATTAGATATAACCCACGAATATTGCCTTTTTAGTCTTGCCATCTTACATGTTTCGTCCTTTTTTGGAATGTGTACATAAGCCCCACATCTGCATACTATAAGATGTTCAACATTTTGATTTCTTCCGTTCCATATTCTTTAGGGGTTATATTTAGCACACTTTTAGTAATGACATGATTTGATAAGTATGTAGCACGAGTGTCACACCCCCGCTTATAACGGAAACACGAGAATGTAACGGACGGGATCATCATAACACATTGTTAATTAATAGAGATTCAATAAATGATGAAGTCAACGTGTCATGACGTCATCCGACACAAATGGAGACTTGTGTCGTAGTTAGTCAATTCCATGACAAACATAGTCATACAAACCAAATAAGTATAAATCACACAACCCGACAACAAGTTAATATAATGTGAATAACAAATAAAAGTCAATGCAATAGTCAAAGACATCCAATGAATTTAAATATTGCAATCCTATAGTCGTCGCTAAGGCAACATCCCAAACTATCTTTAATGATTGTTACCAGAATAGATATACTCAAAATGGTCAACATATTTTAATGAGTTCACAAGTTTAAAATAATAAACAAAACTTGATGTTGTGTAAAAGCTTGGTAGGACATGAGTGCATACAGTTATAAGCAAGTACTACCACATGTAAACATGAGCATCACAACTAAACCTACGACGTACACACATAACTTGTCGGAACATATTCACCCTAGGGCCCCTACCTGGCCACTGTCAGTCCCAACTAGTATACTAACAAACAAGGGTGGGGTGTCAGCCCAATAGTACTATCAATATCTGTCTGTCGGCTCCAACACTGGAGTTAAATGGTTGTGAATATAGAACCACACAGCTAACTCATACATTTACCAGATAAATACTTACAAAACAGTAACACAACAGTCCTAAATATAGAATAAGTTGACAACATAAAAAGTGTGAGCATCATTTTCCCCCTGAATTTATAAATAATTGTAATGAAAATGGGGCCGCAAAACTCACCTTGAAAACAGATGAAAATAAATGAATAAAAGACTTCAACGAGTGAGAGCAACGAACGATCAAACACCTATAATTAATTATAATAAAATCATAAGAAGAGTCTAAAGAGAATAGATACGTTCGGTCAAGTTCGAGTCGGTTCGGGTTCGACACGTGATACGCTCACAAAATATGCATACCATCATGCACTTCAACACATTATATAAAAATATTGGTAATAATACTCATGATATTAATAATAATGATAATAGTAAGAATAATATTAATAGTATGTAACATAATAATAACTATATTAATAACTATTATAATAACAATAATAATAATAATACTTATATTTATATTAATAATAATAATAATAATGATGATGATGATAATATAATAATAATAATAGTAAAATAACAATAAAAATAGTAATAACAAGTGCCCATTCACGGTTTAAACAAAACAAAAAAAACACACCAAGCACCCACCATAACAAACACTAATATATATATATACATACACATATACATACTCGGTGCAGCACACACGCATACATATCTATATACGCATGACGTAATACACACACATATATATATATATATATGCAATCAGTATATACACACCATCGATACATACAAACGCAACTAATTCAAACAAACCCACACACCCAATCGCATACGCCGCACAACATGCACACACATAACATATATATACATACATATATTACAATCGTATACACACATGGACGGATCAAATCTCGGAACTGAACATCACAAAAACAACCGAAATGAAACGAAACATGGTTTACATAAATTGTTTACCTTCTAAACGACCAGACAACGAGTCGGTGGTAACCGACGGCAGCTACGATGGCAAAAGGGGATCGGTACGGTGGTTGCGAGCGGCGGAGGGGCTTCGGCTTCGTTCACGTCGT
>BJCM01083676.1:0-18347 GCA_018326385.1 Flaveria bidentis | reverse complement strand
TTTATAATTTTATGATAATTTGTCTTTTAAGGTTATAATTCAAACAATTTATATTATATGGCTTGTTATATATATATATATATATATATAAATATATATATTTGTTTTGTATGTTTTATAAAGTTAGAAATAAATCATTTTAGTTAGTTATACTTGTATTTTATTTTATATATGATGTTTAAAATATAGTTATAACTAACTAAAAATGATTCATTTCTAACTTTATAAAACATACAAAATAAAAATATATATAGATAGACAAACAAGTCATATAATATAAATTATTTGAATTCTAACCATAAATTACAAATTATCATAAAATTATAAAAATTATTTATAGAATAACATTAACTGCCCATGAATAATAATCATAAAACATCAATCATCATAATTATAATTAAGCTTTAAACTAAATAAAATTATGTTTAATTACAGAAACGGGCAAAAGTGATATGATTACTAAACCAAAATACATTAACAAGACAAAATAATAAAATATAATTATAGAGTCAAATCATAACGACAATTATTAAAAGAACCTAAACATATAAAAACCCTCACATGAGTTGGTTTTCTATTTTGTAAATTTTTTAATTAAAATAACTCTCATGTTGGAAATTTAACGGAAAAAGTTAACCGTATTAGTTACGAGTAGCCAAATGGATTCAAATGACAATTTTAGTGAAACCTTTAGATGCAAATGGCAACACTTTAAACTTTTGAATTCAAATGACAATTTCTATGAAACCTCAGAGACGTAAAACGCATTTAACTCTTTTTAAACCTAAAACCATAATTAATTGTTAATTTATATGGAATTAATGAACGTAAATTACAAATTATAGAAAACTCAAAAGATTAATCTTTATTTTCACATTGGTCCTAAAAAAAGGAGTTACCAGATTTCAGATATGAAAACTCAAAGCTTCAATCTTCCTGTTTTGAACACTTAAAAGATCGATCCTTTAACTTTAGTTTCAGTTCTTTAAGAACATGACAGAAGAGAGAGAGCACATCATAAAAAAGAGAGAGCACTTATATTATTTATAATTTAATCATCTTAAATTTATAATTTTTATAGGCTTACAACGTTTATATATTATTAAATATTATATTTAAAGTCATATTTATGAATATCAATAAAATAAAAGATTTTATTAATACCACTAAATTAGTTTGATTAAATATGTATCAATGCTTCTTTGTTTTATAGTATGATGACATATTACGAAATCATTAATCCATGTGCACTTTAGCTGTACGTTGGTTTTAAACACTGTTAGGTAAAACGCTATTATTTCATAAATACAAGTGAAGACGAACTCAAAATATTGATTTTCGATAAAGAGGATAAAATCATCAATAATAGAATTTAGTAATCGCAATCAAAACTTGTTTGTTTTATATGTTTTTCTTAAATACATTCTTAGGATTAACATCAATAGTGAGTTCTTTCGAAGGTACTAATGCTTTTAATATTACTGACTTTTATCCCTACCATTTACCAAATCATAACAAGTTTGGTTCTTTCATTAACCAAAATTAAAGTATCATTTATACCCATACCAAAATTAAAGTAGCACGTGGTCAAAACTCATGTGTAGCATTCCTTTTACATAAATAGTGCAATCAATTTTCTCTTTAATTTTTATCTGATCACCAAATTTTGACAATAATTAGAGCTTCTAATTACCCATCTCTTTATAGTATAGTGACATTTGTGGTTAATATTGTATAAGGGTGTAAACGAGCTCGCTTACCTCAAGCTTAGCTTGTCAGAAAATTTTCAAGCTTGAGCTCGGCTCGTTTATTATTATATTATTAAATTTTTATATTTTTATATTTTTATATTTTTATAATTACTTTAATAATTATTTATAATCATACTTTTTATATACAACATACTATATATTATTTAACTATTTTTTATCATAATAATATATTTAATAATATAATTTATATAATATGTATTTATATATATTTAATATGTAAATAAAAAACTATATAAACAAAAAGCTCGTGGCTCGCGAGCCAGCTCGAGCTCAATATCTGTTGTTCGGGCTCGAGCTCGTTTAGTAAATGAGCAATAATCTGAGCTCGAGTTCATTTAAGCTCGATTCGATTCGAGCTTTTTTCAAATTGATCCAGAGTAATTTACGAGCTGGCTTGACTTGTTTACACCCCCATTCTTATATAAGTGTTGTCGGGTTCAAATCGTTGAGGACGTAATTAATTGTATCAATACTTTTAGGAGTAAATTTTTTGTTAAAATAAAGTTTAGAACTTCTTACTATTGAATTTTTTTTAATGAGATACATATGTTGGAGTTTTACCAAGGCTTCAAATTTTATGCACTAAATTAAATCAATAGTTATTTATATTTTTTTTCAATAATTATAAAAAATATGTTATGAAATATACAATTACCCCAAAATTTATTTATTTTCACACTAGATTTAAATGTTGAATTTATAATCAGAAATGAAAAACTTTAATTTAAACGGTGGGGTGGGGTAGGGTGGGAAATGGTGCTTTTAAGGGAGGCAAGGAAGGCAATGTGTCTTCATCCAAGTACCATTTGTGCCATTATACCCATTCTTGGTGATGGTGGTTCACTCCAACAATCTTCTATTTTCCTTTTCTAATTTTAACTGCTTTTAGATTAGATTTGTTTTAGGATTACATAGATATAGGTTCTGGAATTATAAAGATTAGTAATGAAATAACTAGTAGTTTTATCATTATGTTTTATTCTTTTATTGTTGTATTTAATTTGTTAAAAGGTGATTGTCATTTAGTATTAAGAGAGCATAATTGATATTGTCGCTCGATAATAACTTCAAATACACTTTATAAGGTAGAATTGAAATGGGCATAAACAAACTCCAGTTGAACTCAAATCTCAATTGATGGTCGTTTAATAAACAAATCTGAGTTTTATACATGAGACTTAAATTGGCTCGTTAGTTTATACTCGCAAATATTATTTGTGTGTGTTTGACAGATATGTATAATTAAGATATATATACACAAAAAATAGAGTTGAATTTGCTTTTGTAATCGACTTTTAACAAAAATGATTATTTTCTTCCAAAAGTCTAGAAACATGCATTAGATTCCGTCCAAAATTTTCATCATTTTTCAATGTCAGTTCAAAAAATATTTTAAAACACATGATAAAACTTTCTGAGTAAATTGTTGTTTTAATTTTTTATAGGAAAATAATTATTTTTATTAAATTTAAAAAGAAGCAAAATAAAATTTAACTTTAAAATATAATTAAATAATAAATGAATAGATTACTGAGTCAAACTCAAGTTTGTGATTACTCATGGGTCAAACTCAAGATTATTATCTTTACACTAATAATAGCATGAACTCGAGAATGCCCCCGAGGAATTTAACAATGATCAGTTTTCCATGAGTTTTGGATATCACACATTAAGTTTGTATGAACATTAGAAGCTACCAGTTGCAGTATTCAAGTGCCCACTGCTGCTGATCACCAAAGGGAAGGAGCACATAAATAGTCAATGATTCATAATTGTACCAACAACAGGACCACCGATATTGTCATATACAACCTAAGGTTATTAAAAATGGTTTTAAAACTTGGTACAAAATTCATATAAAGTTATAAGGGATGAAACAACCGGAAAATGTTTTAGATGTTAGATTAACACTTTGAAGTATTAACTTGCAATTAGGAGTACGCGTTAGTGAGTAGACCCGAGACTAAACTTGACTAAGCTTTTAAGTATTATGAGCCAAGTCTAAACTTGACTAAGCTCAAGTTATCTCGCTTTAAGAGGAGGCATAGAGCTTAAGCTCGTTTTGAGCTTCATGTATATTATTAGCAAAGAGTAAATTACAAATTGTGTCCGTTTTTAATATATGAAATTGTATTGTACGTAATTTAGTTCTAATAATTACATGCGATATCATTTTTTAACAAATTATTTGTACACTTATTTTCATTTACACTAATTTTCATCTAAAAAGTACAATTAACTTAGTCAAATGTATGTATCTCACATAAGTAGTATTTTATTTGCTTTCCACATCTAACATATTAATAAAAATAAATATTTTTTATTAAATAAGCAATCACTACACCACATTGAATGTTCAAAATAAAGTACACAATTTGTTTGAATGCCCAAAATAAAATGCACAATTTGCTTGTTTGAATGTTCAAAATAAAATACACAATTTGTTACCGGGCTTCGATTCTTGATCAACCGGATGAAAATAACATATAAAAACTAATGTTAATAAAAGGATGTGTATTTATATTTCACATATGATAAAGATTAACATCCGTGAAGAAAATAATAATAAAAGGAATCAAGATATCAAAATTATAGTACACAAAGTAAAACGCAATGTAAAGATGCAAATTAAATTTATAAAAAAAGTAAAGGGTTTTAAGAACTTTAAGAGGCTTGAATGGTGGAGAGGATGATGTGAGTGGCAATGAGATGACCGGTGTTGGAGTATTAAAAAGAAATAGACGCTGGATTTAATGGTGTTGAGCATAAGTACGACACAAGTTTACAACCTTACCCAACGCTCCGATATCTTGTTATTCCCTTTCCATAAAAAAATATTAAAAAACTTTATATTTTTTAAAACATTAGATGTGAAAGACAAATGACAAAAATGTCTCTCATGTGAAGGACCACATAACCGAGTTAAGTGTACATTTAGATGATAGATAGTGTAATGAACTATAGGTGTGTATAGTTTTTAAAAAAAGACATTGCATGTAACAACTAAATGACATACCATACAATTTTATATTTTAATAAATGACATAATTTATAATTTACTCATAAGGCTAACACAATCGTTGTCTAATTAGACAGATTATATCACATATCATCAGGGGGTATTATAATCATTTATTGATTGTTTATTACATAGCTTTGTTACTAGTGTGGCCTCATGTATATATCATCACCATACATCATCATTATGTATTGTTTTTTTTTTTTTTAATTTCCTATTGCTTCTATGCATTAAGCATTTAGATCTTTAAGGCTACCGAAAGGAGTGTGGGAAGATATTGCAATGGATTTTATAAATGGTTTAGCGAAATCTCATGTAAGGATGTAATTTTGGTAGTGGTAGAATGGTTAAGTAAAGAAGCCATGCTGAAACAAATTTTATGACCGTTGAGTTCTCAAGCTTATTTAGATAACATCTACAAATTGCACGGCTCTTCAAAATTAGTGGTTTCTGGTAAGAACAAGATTTTGTAAGTATTGTAGGAGGAGTTGTCATTACACGGGTGTTGTGAGAGTTACCTTCGTTGCATATGTTTTGACAGTTACCTTCGTTACTCATGATTAGGGTAAATGGTTACTCGCAAAGTTTTGATACAATACTATTTATCTTTATGCTATCAAGTATGTACTTTTCGAGATCATTTATGGTCGACTATTGGCAAATCACCTTTCTAACACGGTGGAGAATGGGATGTAGAAACTATGGATTAGAGTTTAACTACAAGGGAGAAGTCATCAATATTTTAATAGCAATATGCCGCGAGCATGTCGAATAAAACCGTTAACAAACTTGCATAGGACTGAAAGAACCTTTGAAGTTGGAGATTTGCATTTGAGTATATCATATCATAAGCTTCAATCTCACAGGCACATTCCTCATCTTTCTCTACGTGATAAAAAATGCAACTGAAAACTTGTGTTTCTAATTATCATTAGTTTATTGTATTAAATTTTTTTCATCAATTACTATACGTATGCATTATTGTGTTTTTACGTTTTATATAATTTCATGTTATTTTTGTCATTATTTTTATATATTATATAAACTTGTTGTTTTCTTATTATTAAGTATCATAACTATAGGTACACAATAATGTTAATTCACTTATGTATTTTTTTTAAAATTCATTATGTCCAGGGTAACATAATGACGAGCAAATAAACAAATCATTGTGTCTTATGTTTTATATTTTGACTTATTTTAGATTATTAGTTATTAATTTGTCATCTTGTTTTACCTATCAGTATTACACAAAAATGTTATTTCATCGTTATGTTTTTAGAATTTATCTTATAGAAAAGCACAATAATGTTCAAAATACACAATTACTAACAAAAAACATAATGAACTATACTAAATACATAATGACAGAAAAATATCATATGAGTTGAAAAACGTAACAAAAATTATTATCTTTTATACGACGTGATTGTACTTGTTTTAAAAACTAAAAACACTCGTTATATGTTGCAATATTTATAAAAATAATGTTGTACATAAAAATTATGAACGTTTAAAAAAGTGAAAAAACTTGAAAAAAATCAACAAAAGTGGTTATGCCTAAAAATACACATCTAACAAATTTCTTTTTTATAATTTAATCTCAATCGTTAATTTAATTTTGAAAAATTGATAGTTATGATTACTTATTATATGTTTAGATTTATTACTCTTTTTATTTGAATCTTCTTCTAAAAATTGATGCGAGAGAGTTTTTTTTGGTTGAATCTAGAAATGGGCTGATTAATCCACGTAAAATTACTAATACAAAGCAAGTGTCATTTGAGAACTCACAAACATACATAAGAATTTCAAAAACTCATATAAATATATAATTATTTTTTTATGTTTTATATAAAAGACGATGGAAATATAATATTTAATTGTCTCTTGAAGTTCAAAAAAAAAATCAATGAGCTTGTAATCTACACATATGTAAATCATACGTAGGTTATACTATCTATACATATGTAGCTAAATATATAAAAATAGTTAAAAGCGCATGTCAACATTAGATTGATGAGTTCTTTTTATTATTTTATTGGTTTTTAGTGTATATAAACATACACAACTATGGATAAAAAATATAAAATTAAAAAATTACAAACTAATAGTATTAATTTCGTTGTTATTAAGATTTTAAGAGTTATCAAATGGGTTCATCATTAAATATATAAACTATTAAAATGCATGAGGAGGGATTCCTAGAAAACAATATTATAAATGAAAACTATAAAACTACGCATGAGGGGGATTCCTAGAAAACAATATTATAAATGAAAACTATAAAACTAGGGGTTACGTATATACAAGTACGTGTTACAAATTGTAAAACTAATAGTAGTATAGGTAGAGATTATGTATATGTAAGTACATGTTATCAAGTGCACAACTAAAAATTACGTGCATGTACCTCATATAAGTTACGTATATATAAGTCTTTCGTTATCATCGACGTTCCTTGGAGTCTAAATTAAATAATATATATAAAATAACATCAAGAAACAAGATTGAAGTTTACTTAAATATACTTTAAACAATTAGAAAGTTAAACAAATTATAAATATGTGATTAGATAGTGTTGGTTTTTATAATTTTTAATTATAAATATGATTTTCATTTAATCCTTCCCTAAACTGTATTTATACGTATTTATGCGGTATTAGCTGGACATATGCAAGAAAAACTGGACTTTAAAATGGACCGGCCTAGTTTTTATTTGGGGCTCATGTTTTTGTCATAGATTTGACATTTGAATCAGTAAATGAATGGGCTATTTAACATGGGCCCAAATGTCCAATAATTCTATATCGACATAAACTATAAGTAATACAAGATATTACAAGACCACTTACATTTAACGAAACAGATACAAGTATACAATCAAAAGCAAGACAGAAGCAGGATATAACAATAGTATGATTATACCAAGTTTCTTAAATTTAAAGTACCATGTACTTGGGCTTAGTGTTTGGGTCTGAGCCTACACATATTTGGCCCATTTTTGGAGCCCACTCTTTTCTTTCTCTAAGGAGAAACACATCACATATCAGACTCTTTTATCATGTCTTATAATCTACTAACTAGTATTTTGTCCCTACACGCCATGTGGGGACTTGTCATTTTTCCAACACGCAATGTTGTTTTACTTTGGTTGTTATTGAGTTAGCTCGTTTGAAACCATAAAAGCGAAGTCTTGTGACGATACTATAAAATATATATATACATGTCTGGACTATTTGTTTTCCCCACACGCAAAGGCATGTTACTTAGATCGTTTACCCTTCCGACTCGTTGAAAACTATACAATTCAAGTTTGGTGATGATTCTTAAAAATACTAAACTTCAGTGGGCAAACTAATAAAAAAAACTATGAATAATTTAGTGGTCAAACTCTAATATATTAAAATTTAAGGGCCAAAGTTAGAAAAACAAATCAGCGGCAAAATTTTAAGATTCTAAACTTTAGTTGTCAAAGTAAAAAGATAAACAAATCAGTGGCCAATTTGTAAAATACTGATATTTAGCGGCAAAACTAAGTGGCCAAAGTCAAAAACCAAAAGTTAAAGGTTAAATTTAAAAACATTTAAAAACTACTGCGGATACAATTCAAAAACCAAAACTAAACTATTCATTCAATTTGTATATTAATATTACGAAGAAGGGATGTGATAATGTTGGGGGTGAGAAGAAAGAAAGGCTTCCGAAGAGTTGATTTTTCTCTTTCTATACATGTAAACAAGCAAAAGGAAAAGAGGAGTTCAATGGTCAATTAAAAAAAGTGTTGTGCTAATCTAAACATATGAAAAGATCTATTGTTCATTTCCATTTTATGATAAGAGGATCTTTTTCAAGATTCTAGTCTCATGTTCCCATTTAACGATTTCTTTAAAAATTTATAACAATATCCAAATTCATGACTATAAAAAGTCTAGGGGTCATAATTTATCACTCAACTCAAAACATGACACGACCATGACATAGAAAACTACGGGTTTTGTTGTTTTTGCCTGTTATATCTAACTTGTGCATAAACAGACCATGTGGGGGTAACATGTCTAGTTAAATTGAGTCATGAGCGAGTTAACATCTTTAACCTGTTTGATTATAAAGGTCACCAACTCAACATGCTAATCTGTTTACGATGTATTAAATATGACCCATTACTCTGATTAACACGCTTACATCTGGATTACTACCTGCCCGCCCGCTTGACACACATAGATTAGGTTAAACAAATCGTGTTGGGGTTACACGAATTTAAATGTGTCACTATTAGAGATGATGTTTGACACAAACAAATACGTGAATCATGTTCAGGTTGACCAATTCAATCCGTTAACTCAGATTCCATCAAACCGACATGATTGGTACCCCTAATAAGCGAACAACATAAACCCAACACCAAAGCTTATCCGCTGAATCATTGATTAAACATAGATGTATTATTATATAGAACCAACATATGGGTTTCATATCATGTATAATAAAAACAAATAATGCTAACATATAATCACTGGTGAATTACCCCACATTTACCGTACCCTGCATGTCATGACAATATGCATCAAATTGCTATTCATAATTCATTGGGCACTTAAATTTAAGGTATCTTTTCCTTCCAATGATGATCTTTTTTTGTTATAGAATTACATATATTTTCATTTTTGAAATCTCCGTAAATTTTTATCAGGTCGGTTCAACGAAACTAACTAAATCAGACACAAATTTTAATAATAGTATATACTTTAAGATAAAGAAATACAAACCGTAGTTATAATTATACAATGTCTTGATTTAACTTAAGGTAAAACCCTAAAACAACTAACAATAGTCCTCCATTTTTCTTTCTTTAAGCTTATAATATATCATCATCTGAAAATATATGGTTTATTTTCTAACAATATATGGTATTGTTTGAATATTAGATGCATATATAATAAATAACTATTATACTGGTTTCATGTCACGTAACGTTACACTTCCGACTTGTGTCACTCTACAAAACTATATATTTTCATATATAAAAAATATTATAATATTTTATTTTCATATATAATATTATAATATATTTTCATATATGAAAAGATATATTATCATATATTAAAAATATTATAGTATTTTTATTTGTATGTGTATTACAAGTGATTGTCAAAAACGTATCCAACGCTTCTCAGTTATTATATTGAGAAGCAAGTGAAATTTTTGTTGGGAAAGTGCTCAAATCCATATAAACATTTACGAATTAGGACATATCATTTTTTTTGTAAATGCTTTATTACATGTTTATTTTTATTTAATTCTTAGTAAGTAACAGTTAAATAATTTTAAATATTAAATATAATTTTCATCCAAGAAAATTAATAAAATAAAACTAAACATTCAAATTTGACAATACGTGGTACGTGTACTTTCTCTACATAGAAGAGTGAAATTCAGTTATCTAATAATTTTAGGATTGAAAGCTCATTCTAATTAAAAAATTTAAAGATCTAAATAAGTTTAATTCTATCAAAATTTTCTTGCTGTGATTGCTGTCAAATTTGGGCTCTTTGATTATAATTCTTTAAAAAAATTTCATTCATTTCACTATATATCCGGTCAAATATTTCTAGAAGATATCCTGATAATAAGTTGTCTCCCCTCTATTTGAAAAACTAAGAATCTAAATCTTTTAAAGTGGATGTACAGATTGATAATAAAACTAGATTAAGAACTAAGAGGTTAAATCTGTTTTTAAAAAATATCCTGATAATAAATTGTCTCCCCTCTATTTGAAAAACTAAGAGTCTAAATCTTTTAAAGTAGATGTACAAATTGATAATAAAAATAGATTAAGAATTATTTAAAAAAATATAGATATTATATATAGTCAAACACTGCCTTTTAATTGAGCAAACAACCAAATTCTTTTATAATTCACTTGTGAACCTAATGTAATGCTTGTCTCTTCAACCTTGAATGCATCACTTAGCAAGCATATTAGGTTAACCAAACACATCTTTAGTCTTTAATGGTGATTGAATGAAGTAGTGGCTTTTAGACTCACAGAACAACTTTTATTCAAATTTAATTTCAAGCTAGTGGTTGCATTACCAATTAGAAAATATTATATCACACGCAAAAGTTATACAAGTAAAACAAAAACACATCACAAGGTATATTCTGAATATTATAAGACATCATATTTTAAAAGCCATAAGAAAAACCAGAAACGAAAAATTTACGAGTGGGTCAAGTGTTGAAAGTTAAGAAACAAAATTTACAAAGAAAACAAACGTAAAAGTATAAGATATAAAGACAAGTCTACATAAACTTAAAGAGCCATATTATTACTTCATGAGATGGCATATTATATATAACTCTAATACACTCATGCTTAGGATACTTGTGCATTAGTGCTTAAAACACTGATACATTTTGATTTGATGTCATGAATAGATCATGGCGCGAATACTTTATTTTTATGTGTATATATATTTATTTTTATAGATTATATAATGCGAAAGGCGAAATCACTGATTTCGTTTCTTTAACAATTAATGTACTTTGATTATTAATAAGTAAAAAGGTATACTTTTGCCTTTTAATTTCTTTTAGTCGTTAACTTTCAATTTAGTGTGGTACTAAGCTGTCCCAAATTCATTAAAAGGACATAGAAAGCAGTGATATGTTTTGTGACTCTATACTCATATCAAAACAATTTCACATATATGATCATAACTTATGTGACAATAAGTTCGCGTACCAATTTTTATGTAGCATATCATTAGCATGGGAACTTACTCAAGAGCATTTTGTGAAATAAATCACTATGGAAGAATATTAAATAGACGAAACGGAAAGCTTCGAATAATAGGTGTTATCTTCATCGGGCCCACCTATTAGTTTGTTTGTCGGGACCGCATCCCTAACCCCCTTAGGAGGAAACTCCTTGTTGCGAAAATTATGGCTCAACTCAGAGTATTTTTTTCAGAGTGAAAGGTTATCCAAGCCTACAAACAAAGATGGCGTTGGTGACCAACTCGCCTATCATTTCAAGGGAAAACTATCACCCAAATGCTCATTGTGATAAAATCCTTAACCCACTTAAAACATATTGCATCAAGTGAAACTCGAACCCATAACCTTCGTTTTGGAAAGTCATATGGTGACTTCTTCGAACCAATAGATCTAGGGCTCATGATTGATTGGTATTACAACTATTAACCCAACATTCAACAATATATGATATCTTGGTCCTCATTACTAGCTAATCAACACGAATGTATACTAAATAATTAACATAATACAATATTCTTCAATGATTTAGGGATCAAAATACTATAAATATCTTAAATTTAGGATGTTACAACAAACCAAAGTTAAGATAAACTAGTGGATCTAAGAACTTATTTGAAATTTAAAGAGCACAAAACTAAGAAAAAGACTAAATTTCTTCATTTTGCATGATCACGTGAAGGCTGATTTTTTTTATTGTTCTTGGTTATCAACCTCACCAACCAAATATAAAGTAACCCTTTTCATTTTGTTGTCGACATAAAACAAACAAAACCATGTCTCTGAAGTGGTCATCCATTCATTATATATTAAGACGTTACTGTCGTTAGGCTATTTCAAGATAAACTATATATACTTTTAATGTGTGGACGACAACATGGTGTGGACCAGAAAAATCAAATCACACAATGGTGATAAGATTTAATTAGAGAAGCCATATATCATTTTCTACATTTTATGTATGAAGAGTGTGGTTTCTGTACACAGCTAGTCATATATGTTTATTTCATAAACAGTGTAGGAAGCGATAAACAGTGCCATGCATACACGTAAGTGTTTTATGAGCGAGGGTATTTGCGTTATTTATAAAAGGATATCATGAGCTACCGATATAAACACCCTTGTTTAAACCTAGGTGCATAAGAACACATTGATAATAACACATACTACTTATAATAATAAAAACACTTTTCAAAGTTGGGCGACTAACAACACCATTTAATTCACTATCCACATAAAAACACACTTAGATAATGATAAAACTATGTAATTTACACATAAAAACCGTTCAAGAGTGCATATAAAAAATCAACAAAAGAAGTTAATTCCTACTTCTACACTTCGTAACTATAATAAACTTTTAATTAATTAGAAAACTGTATGTATAAATTATTTTATCAAGTCGCATATTGTTTCTTTTTATTTATTTATAAATTTCGTTATTTATTTATAAATTTCTCCATATGTACATTATCTACTTTCATGGATAGGTGTATGTTATGAATACACAGGGTTGAATATGCACATTAACTACTTTCATGTATAGGTGTATATTATATATACAAAGCAGCGAAGTTTACTTGGGGCCTAGTGGGGCCCGCTCCCCGTTTTTTCACTCAAAGGTGTCAATTTATGTGTATTCGGTCCTTAAGCAGGGGCGATTGCGTAGGGACCGATCTTCTGATATACCTACTCTTTTTTTTAAGTTTTATATATTATATATACATATGTATTCTTTTTAAATATAAACTGTTAATAAATCCAATAACATTTTGATTAGGGAAAATGTCACAGAATAGTAACCAAGTTTTAAAAGTGTTCTAATTTAGTCACTCATGCATATTTTTCTCAAATTGGACATCCAAACGATCAAATTGAGTCATTACCAAATTTTATTATGACAAGAAATTAATGATAGAAAAGACATGAGAGTTAGAATTTTCAATATATAAAATTATATTAAAAAATAAAAAAACATGTTAATTATGAAAAAAATAAAAAAAAAGTGCCTAAAATTTACGTCAATGTTCTATATCAGAATCAAAAGATAGAAAAAATATTTTCTAACTGAATCCAAAAGTATAACATGCTAAAATATATGTTATAACTTTTAATTTGTATAAATATAAAAATGAGTGATCTGATTGGAACATTTTTAAAACTTGAGTTACTTAATTTGAACACTTTTGAAAGTTGGTTACTATTTTACAAAGTTACACCTTTTGATTACTTTAACCCATTAACCTTTACCTGAGAGCCCATTAATATTTTAAATAACTTAGCCTAATAACATTTACGTGATCTGAACTTAATTTAATATAATAATATCAAAAACGCAGTAGAACCTCTAGATTCACTTAATTAAGTATATTAAGTCATTTTATTACAATACTTTCGTTTTATTTATTGTTATAACAATTATCATCATATTATAATTTTTTTATATATAAGTTATTTGGTTTAGACTCTTTTATATGTCATATTATAGGGACATAATTTTTATTCTTGCCACGGCCAAAATCTCTTGAGAATTATTGGGACGGGTCTACTTTCACAATTATTATCATATTATAATTTTTTTAAAAAAGGTCATGCACTAACACTTGCATTTAAGGTATATAAATTAATTTTTATGATTAATGTAACTAATGTATAAATAATTTATATAAATTAATTTAGAATATGTATATTATTTCAAGTAAATAATGATACTTATTATATACTTTAGGTTGTTGAGGTTCAAGTATGTTTAAACGTATAGTACTTACTACAATTGTGACCCAATATGAGAACAGGTCACTAGCAATGTTATTGCAAGTTACGTATTAGACACATATATGTAGCAATCTTTCACTTACATATGGTTTAACTTATATTAACATAGGTAGTGGTGGACGTCTAGTAACATTTTAGTTATTGCTTGAATGATATACAAAGAAGTGTCATCCACATCGACCATTAGATTCTAAGCACTCTGTTGAAATGTTAATTGGTGAACATTTTAATTATTGTCTGAATGATATACAAAGAAGTGTCATCCACATCGACCGTTAGGTTCTAAGCACTCTGTTGAAATGTTAATTAGTGAATCAATGTTAACTTCTTTGTCACAAGTTAATTGGACTCATTTGATAGTTCAATAGTTAGTTGACTTGTTTAGTTACACTCATGTTTTGATTGTAATTGTAGTTTAGTCATAGTTCAGGGGTATGATTTGTAAATGTTCATATAGTTTGTTAAAGGTCTTTAAAATAGGGCTTGATTGAACTCACTCTAGTTCATACTCTTGTAAACAAAAAGGGATAGTCAAGATTGATTCATTTTGAAGAAGATTGAAGAATGGTGAATTCAACCAAGTTTGACATCGAAAAGTTCGACGGGAAAAACGACTTCAGCTTGTGGAGGATGAAGATGAAGGCGCTTTTAGTTCATCAAGGAGTCGTTGATGCGTTGAAGGGGGAGATTGGTCTGCCAGCGACAATGTCAGAAAAGGAGAAGAAGGAGGTTATGGAAAAGGCACATAGTGCAATCATATTTAGCATCGGTGATCGAGTGCTAAGGGAAGTCACGAAGGAGACGTCGGCTGCAGGTGTTTGGTCCAAACTAAAGAGCTTGTATATGACCAAACCCTTGGCCAATAGACTCTACTTGAAGAAAAGACTCTACATGTTTCAGATGACGATGAGAAAGTCACTAGAGGACCACATAGATGAATTCAATAAGATCCTCCTGGATCTTGAAAACATTAAAGTTGAAATTGAGATAAGGATATGTCCATAATCTTCTTGGCATCATTGCTTGCCTCATATGAAAATTTTATTGACACTTTGATGTTCAAGAGAGACAACTTGTCAATGGAAGAGGTTGTATCTGCAATGAATGCCAAAGATTTGCACAAAAGAGGGGAAGCCAAGGATGAGGGCTCAGAAGGCCTCGTTGAGAGGCAGGCCTGAACACAGAACAACCAAGAATAAGGGTTTGAGAACTAGATCTAAATCTAGAGGAAAACTAAGGTGACTTGTCTGCAATTCAGACAAACACCTTAAAAGGGAGTGTTCTAAATGGAAAAGAAGAAATGTAGACTTTATTAAGAGCAAAAATCAAGGTGGAGGTATTCAAGAAGATTCCATTTGTGGTCATGATAGTGCTGAAGTCTTAACAATATCTAAGCATTTTCAAAAGAAGGTTTGGATCTTAGACTCAAGCTGTTCATACCATATGTCACCTCATAGAGAGTTTTTCCAAGAGTTAGAACTTAAGGATAATGGTATAGTTCACATGGAGGATGATAGACCATATAAAATTAAAGGCATTGGTGTCATGTCCCTCAAACTAGAAAATAACACTACCATTAGCCTTCATGGGTAAGGTATATACCAGAATTGAAAAGAAATTTACTTTCCCTAGGCACCTTTGAGAGAAATAGGGTATCATGTGGTTTTGAGAGATGAAAAAAACCAAAGTTGTTAAAGGAGCACTGGTAGTCCTGACAGGGACTAGAAAAGAGAACAATACATATGCACTAGATGGCTAGACCATAGTAGGTTCTGTATCAGTTGCTGATGCACATAAAACTGATCTAGCTAGCCCGTGGCATAAAAGGCTTTGCCACATCAGCCATCAATGGGTTGAGTTGCTATGACTTTGGTTCCTATGAGAACTGTATCATGGGAAAGGCCAAGATGGTTAAGTTCTCAAAGGATGTTCATAGGACTAAGGGAGTCTTAGATTATATTCATGCAGACCTTTAGGGTCCCACTAAGACCTTGTCTTTAGATGGAGCCTCTTACTTCTTGTCACCAATTGATGACTACTCATGAAGGGTCTGGGTCTATGTATTGAAACATAAGCATGAGGCCTTTAGAAAATTCAAAGAGTGGAAAGTACTAGTTGAGAACTAGAAAGGTAAAAGAGTTAAGAAGTTAAGGACATGTAAAATGTTAATTGGTGAATCAATGTTAACTTCTTTGTTACAAGTTAAATGGACTCATTTGATAGTTCAATAGTTAGTTGACTTGTTTAGTTACACTTATGTTTTGATTGTAATTGTAGTTTAGTCATTGTTCAAGGGTATGATTTGTAAATGTTCATATTAGTTTGTTAAAGGTCGTTGAAGTAGGGCTTGATTGAACTCACTCTAGTTCATACTCCTGTAACCAAAATTTCTCGATAGAAATAATTGTGAATGCGAATTCAAGTTTCTTTTGATCTTAGTTCTTGTTGTAATTCCGCAATTTCGTTAACACACTCATTCTTAGAGATAATAATACATGGTAAGTTATCGATTTTCTTTATATATGTAATAGATATCTCATAGTACATGAGAAATAGATGGGGATTGATCTCCTATGATGTTTAACAGTTTGTTACTCAATCAAGATTCATCGTACTTGAACAAATATCATTGAATTAAACAACTTCATTGAATATAACTTCATTTTCATCGGTTTGAATCCTTGAGAGTTGAAGATATATCAACCATCCATCAAACAAGAGGTATATATTTGATCTTGACTATGTACGCCTCTGATTTTTATAAACATCTAGTCAAAAAACATCATCGAACCATGTAAAATCACATCACTCTACATATCCACGTCCTATTATGTGACTTAGGTAGAATAATACAAAGATATAATGCTTTTAAATTCTACTTATGATGCTAACCCTTGAAGAAATTTTGAAAACGGTTCATGCCAATGTATATTCTCCAATAAACGTATTTGAATTTGGTTGCAACTGATCCTTGCTTATTTCCTAGTATGAAAAATCAACCAGTGTATCATAATATTATCATTCCATACATTATTCCTATAATTTCAATCAATCACCAGCAATTTAAAATAATGTAGTTGTTCATAGATTTAAACATGCTAACGTTTAATTTATTCTATAATAATTATAAGTTCACCATCTACAGTAAATTGATTTCATTGGTTCATGTTGTATGCTATTTTGTTTTATTTTTTTTCATTTTATAGTACTTTTTATCTTTTTCACTTAAATTGAGTAAAACTATTAAAACATAAACAAAAGCTTGAATTGTCTATTTTTTATTTCTTTCCCTTTTCATGAGTTTTCTTTTGCTTTTAAAATTTCTTTTACCTACGAATTTTCGAAATGAGCATTACAAATTACCCTGTCGTATTTATTTGTTGAATATGTTTGTAAAACACAAACTTACACGAATGTCAACGTGGACACGTAGTCGTACCCGAGATGAAGTGCAAGATAACATGCTAGTTAAACACATTTATGTTAATAGATATGCTCATTTCCCAATATATCATATATAATTAAGCTAAAATAACCATGCTTATATATTTCAAATACCTGAATAGGTTTAGAGTTTATTGATTATACATGACATATGACAAAGGATTTAGAACTCTTTCTAGTCTAATAGTAAATCTCAAAATTAATTTTAGACTTTCTTTGATTAGGGGAACTTAAGAAACACAACATTTGTTTATTATAACAAAAGAAAACAAAAGAAAGTTTTAATGTGGCACGTCTCAAAACATATCCTTCGTCATATTGATTTTTCCATCTCTCTCCTAATAAATATAATACTAAATAGTAATTGTATTATATATAAGATTTCCAAATTAAAAGCTAGATATTATAAAATTTAAAAACTAGATTCTTTTTATCAAAAATAAACATTATATATATATATATATATATATATATATATATATATATATATATATATAAGATACATAAACTTTCTTAAACAAAGAACTTTCTTAGATTTTTGAACTTTTTTAAAACCT
>BJCM01083675.1:0-17188 GCA_018326385.1 Flaveria bidentis | reverse complement strand
ATATTAGGATGATTGTAAGGACAACTGCAAGACTAATATAAGGTTGTAAAATGTAGATATTCTCCTACAAAATTTTATCTGAATTAGCATAGAGGTTTTTTCTTTGTAAAAAGAAAAGAAGTTATTATCACTATTTAAAAAAATTAATAATCAATAACTAAAATTAACATTATGATATTGTTTTAAAACACATCACCTTAATTAAAGTCAATGCTAGACTCATTATATTTTCCAAATTGGATCCGTCATGAAAATTTTGACCCAAATTTTTTATAATTTAATTAATTAAAATAAGTTTAATAATGACACTTTAACCTTTTCTATATGTGCATAAACATTCTCTTTTATTTTTTTTTATTCTTATAGATTTTCCTTATCATCATGCAAGTTATCATATGTTATATTGGTTCTTATGATATTTACTTAGTTTTCTTTTGTTAATTGTGAGAAATTGTGATCAGAAAACTCTGATACAAAACCATGTTAACTGCAAAACGTAGCTTGTATAAGTGACTTTTAAAAAGATTAAATGTAAAAGCTGAATTTAAATCTGAAACTCATACAGAAAAAACTAAAGTGTATATCACAATCCCACGTCACAACACCACCCCTTACAGATTTAATCATTTTATTAGTGCTCTTCATTGCTCAATAACTAAACTAACAGTATAAATTGTTGTTAGAGTTCATTTTTATTTTGGCATAAATGTTTGATAAAAGTAATTATTTTTTATTAAAATATTAAAAACATCAATTTATTTCTAAAAATTTCATAAATTTAAAAGTTTTATAATTTTGGATTTTAGGTTGAAACAACTAATGAATTTTTTGAATTGAAATTAAAACAAATTATGAAACTTTTGAAGTTAAAATATTATTTATAATCTTTAAAAAAATAGTTATTATTTTCAAACTTCATGAAGCAAAACTGAACTTAACTTTTTGTTGTTATTTATTTAAAGTTAGTTACACAAAAGAAAACTCACTTGGTGTCTAGCACTTGACTTGTTAAATCTTGATTTAGGATCAGCACTGGTGTATATTGAATGCCACCCATGTTGAATCTTAACATTATGATCCCCTTTAAATATATCAGGAGCAGAAACTTTAGCAAACTTAAGATCATTAATCCATTCCATTGTTTGAACAGTCCCTCTCCAAGCCACAACAATATCCCGCCGCCCTAACGCGACGGCCCCTTCATCCGTAGCCACCGCCACGTACCCTATCCAGTTAGACTCCTTGCACCAAGCCTCCCTCGACAACGACCTCATGAGGAACGAGGGAAGTGGGACCGACGAGGTCCCATAAATATATTTTGTGACTTTATATCTGTAAGGGTTCCCTTGCTCGATTTCCACTCGTGATAACAGATTACTTCGGTTGTATAGGCAGTCACCCGCGTATTTTGACACCTTCTCGGAGTTGAAGGCGTCTCGTGCTGCTTGAGCCATCTCGCCGTAGTGGATGATGTATCGACGGAGATCGATATCGAGTGGGTCTAGTAGGTTAGACCAGTTGTCTTCACCACTTAGTTTCTTCCAATTGCTGCCCATTTTGATTGAAAGTTGTTTTGTGTACGTTGTAATATTCTTGGTGTTATATAATGTGGTACTTGGTGTTATAATAATCATACAACATGTGCCCATTTGAATATTTGATCGTGTTAACAATCCCTCATAATATATTCAATTTATTATCATAACTTGGTCAAACCAATGTTCCACAAGTTTTCTATGCACATGAGAGGGTTGAAAATGACCATAAATTAAGTCTTTGAATTATCTTTAACAAGTGCAAATAAAAGGGTAAACTTGTATTTTTAGAAATTATTATATAAAAAATCTAACAAATTCTGGTGATCGGGAATCAATAGAACCTCTAAACCCTCGGTTCCGCTTTAATGTCAGTTACTAGTATTTAAAAGGGTTATTGGATTTTAATAATGGCCAAAACACTAACTAGAAAGTTAAAATCAACTGTCAGGTCCATCAATCTGAAACTTCTGCAACCTAAAACTCGTCTATCTTCACTTTCGGATTTGAACCACTTGACTCGTTAAAGGTAGGTTTCAAGTGACGATTGATGTTAGATACTGGAAAAATGACCTAATAGAGGTTGGGCGGCAGCAAAGTTGAAAAATAACTTAAAGTTAGTTTCATTTCATCAAAAAACTAACGGACGTTAACTGTAAGTTAGTAAGGGATTGTTGAAAGAAATAACTCAAAGTTAAAAATGTCTGTAAATATTTCATGAGTTGGGATTAATATTGGCCAATAAATGAAAGTTGAGATTATTAACATCCAATAACTCTATTTGAAAATAAATAAATTAGTTTTTAAGTAAAACAAATTTAAATTAAGAAAGAAAATGTGTTCAACACTTCATGTTGCTTTTGAGTGCAGTTAACCCAAATTAATCAAATTTGAATGGGTGATTTATAGTTTTTAAATAAATAAAGAAATTGTCTCCAAGTCTCCAACCTTTTTCTACAACTTCTGATCGAGTTCAAAGTATGCTTGTTGAATGTATTAATAAACCTATTATTTATTTGAACGTGCAAATTAACCGTTAATCAACTCGTACTTAAGCAAAAAAATAATATTATTGTATACTAGTCAGATAACTAATATCCCCCTAATCGTTATTACGTACGTATGCCATATAGGTTATGTCAAATACACTTGTACACAAGCAACAATATATAATTGTTACTAGTTAGAAAGAAAAAAAATCATGCATGCTTAAGCATAGAAAGTATCCATATTCCATACGATGTATTTATATACTTTAATTTGTAAGTTATTGGATTACGTTTATAATAACTATTATAGTATCCATAAATGATTGTGTAGAAAAAGTATAATATAGAAATGTATTTTTAAGCATGGTGTATTCTAGGCTTAATCGAACTTTGAACTCCAATGATTAGTTAAGCCTAAATCCAATACATGTAATTTATCTTGATACGGTTTAACAAGCTCCTGGCTCATGACTTGTCGTAGAGTAGGGCGACAATATTTGTTGTGTTTCTATAGGATTTTTACGTGTAGATTCTTTTGGATGACTGATATATTATGTTTTCCACGTAAGAAGTCTATTTAACAAGATTTGTTTTGAGAAAAATAGCTTAGCTAGTCGCTTATGAATGAATGACCATTTATGTAGTTTCTTCAAAAAATAGGACCAGTTTCAATATCGGATAGATCAAGTAACTAGCAAATTATTAATTTTATTTACTTGAAAATCTAAAGACTTGAACCAAAGATTACCAGAGGTTAAGACCTCTAGTAAAGTTGTAGGACTATTACTGATCGATGTTCAAGTATCGATCGGAAATATATAATGTGTGCATCTTATTCATTTTAGATAGCTAGGATAAGTAGAGTTATTGAAGCATGTGGATTTAGTTATCAGTGTTAAAAGCAATTTGATTCATTAAATTTATTAGTATTGACACTAGACGGTTGAAAAGGTTTAATTGAATGAACTAGATTACCAATTACTTAAATAAACAAGAATAAAAGTGGTTGTGATTAACGTTAGGAATTAGATCAAATCTATTTTTTGGGTAGATGAATTAACTGTGCACTAAAGTTGCGTCTGGTTGGAAAGAATAAAATAAAATTGAAAAACTAGTATAGTTTTCAAGTAAAATTATGTTTGAGTGGTTAATAAAATATTAAACTCAAAAGAATGGTTCACCACAAATTCTCCTGGTTGTAAGATTTTGAAATCCCACAACCAATGAAATTTAAGATAAAATATTCATTTAGTTTTTACATTTCATTACCTACTCAAACATAATTTTACTTGAAAATTATACTAGTTTATCAATTCTATTCCATTTCATTCTTCCAAACAAACGCAACCTAAAGATTTACCAAGTTAAGAATCATATAGACACAATTCATATTTTATCCTATTGAAACATGTTTATCAACTAAATAACGAGTTGTTTATTTAGACAGTGAAACTAATAACTCCAAACATAATTATGTCATTAATAAACACTAGTCATAGATCATGCTATAGTCACTCACTCAATGATTAATAATTCGAAAATTAAAATTTTGATTAATGATTTATTTAAACAAGTAACCAAAACTCTTGAAATATGATCATAACTTTGTCAAAACAATGTTTTACAAGTTTTTCTACGCACATGAAAGACTTGAAAATGACTATAAAGTCTTTGTGATCTCTAACTACTATAAACGATTAAACTCGTATTTTTAAAAAGATTTCATAGATTTTATAATAAAATCTGTCAGATTATGGTGATCAGAAATCAATGAAACCCTTGAATTGGTTCCGCCTTTGGTAGCAGGAATTAGTAAAATAAAAAAAAGGAATTAGTAAATAAATATAGTTTTTAAAAAACAAATTTAAATAAAGGAAAGAAATGTTTTCACCACTTCATGTTGCTTTTGAGTGTGGTTAACCCGTAATTTATCAAATTTGAACCGGTGCTTTATAAACTTTAAATAAATAGAAATTGTTTCCAAGTATCCATCCTTTTTCTACAACTTCTGAGTTCAAAGTATGCTGTTGAATGTATCAAAAAAACCTATTTTTATTTGAACATGCAAAAAAATTATTATTATTTACTAGTCAAATAACTAATATCCCCCTAAATGTTATTACGTACATATGCCATTATGTTAAGGTTATATATGTTAAAAAATAAATACGCAAGCAACAATATATAATTGTTACCAACTTAAAAAAAAATTCATGCATGCGCACGCATATATTGAAAGTGTAGATACAATGTATTTAAAGACTTGGTAAGTTATTGGCCTGATTACGTTCATAGTAACTATTATTATAGTATTTATAAGTTATTGTGTTAAAAACATAATAATATACAATTTTCTTTAAACATTGAATATATACTAGGTTTAATCAATTAAGTTTTGAATTGCAATGTTATGCTTAGATCTAATATTTGTAATTCATCTTGATATACAGTCTCGCAGTCTCCTAGCTCACTGTGGGGCGCAGCGTAATTAAGACGATGAGTTTTGTTGTGGTTCTAAATGTTTACATTTTTGTTAAAAATGTAAATTCATTGCTAATATCAAACTTATCAAATTAATAGCAACATACTAGTTTGCGTTATTTTGAAAATAGAAAAGGTTCTAAAGGAGTAAAGGTTAAGGTTTTGGAAGTAAATTGAACAAAGTTGAGAGGACTGGATGAAAGAGTATTAATTCATTTTTTATTGTTATTCATATAATTACATTAAAAATATTATCTTTTATTTTTAATTTAATAATATTTTTTATACTTTTATTCTTATTTTTTCTCTACTCCCACGTAAAGTATATATTTAATAATATAGGGTTTTAAACAGTATTTCACATACAAATTGAACAATTTATTTTTTCTATCATTCGCTCACAACCACTTATACCCATATATATAAGAAATACACTTACAGTAATTTAGAGAACAAACTATGAATGCTCTTAAGAAGCTTACTTTCAGGGGAAATCATTTAGATGAATATTTTGACGAATGATATAAAAATGATATTGTTAACAGATTTTTGAACTACACTCGATACTTCAGTGAGCCTTTATGTTAGGGGATGTTTACCGTTCTTATTAATTTTGACGTTTTAAGCACCACTCACCTACGAAACAACATCAAGAAACAAACTCACCACTATAGTAAAACCCATTTTAAGTCAGATTTGAAACTAAAACCTTAACGATTTCAACTTCAAAGGTCAAACCATCACCCTCAGTTCATATCATTAGACCACAAGACCAATATATATTTACCAAGTTAGATTTTTGTGTAAACATAAACTCTAGTAGTATTAACAAGTTGAAACGCCCTCACCAGTACGCATAATAGCCAATAAGCTTATTTACGTTTCGAGATGGATTACGCACACGCTAATCTCGTACCAATCAATTTTGAACCTACATAGACATATTGTCCACGTATTTATAGTCCTCGTAACCACTACCTCCCATCAATGCGTTATAGTGTACTAAGTGAAATTGTTACAACAACAAAATATTAACTTATAAAACATAAATATTTAACCAGATGAAATGGGTATTAATAAAAAACAATTATACATAAATTAATGCAAATGAGATGGAACAGTATAAATAATAACTAATTAATAATAATATACTTATTGAATTATATAATAATAATATTTGTTTATTTAATTAACATTGTGTATTGTGTATTGAGTTTCTAAAATTTTGGGATTACCCCAATTCAATTTTAACTTACAATTACCTAAAAAAGTAATTTCTAACTTTGGTATTAGTATTAAATATATGTGTCGGTACGAGCCTGGTCATATATAAATTGTTTTTATGCATGTTTTAATATACGCTTTGAAATGATTATTATCTATATTTCGATGTCCGCCAACGTTTTGACGTAAATTTTATTCGTAATTTTAGGCATGTCCTGGACGAATCAAGTCAAATATAAAACGTTTTTGTGCATGTTTTAATATAACTTTTGACATGATCTACATTTCGACGTCTGTCTATGTTTTAATGTAAATTTTATTAAAAAAAATATTCTGGTCAAATACTCTAAAATCTAGTTTGGAAACAAGTCGAGACGATTGTAATCTATGTGTTTTTTATGTAAGTTTTGACTTACGTAAATTTATTTCAGAAACAAGTCTTGATGATTGTAATCTATGGGCTTCTTTATATACATTTTAACTTGATTTACGTTTCAACATATAGTATTGTTTGGAAAAAAAGCGGGTAAAGTATAATACACTTTCGTTCAACAATATAACTTCCAGGTACTTTACTGTTTGACATAAATTTAGTCATAAGACAAGTCATGTCGATTATAGGTCTATACTTTATCACTTTGCGTAAGTTGCTAACGCACAACCGATAAAAAACTAGTTATTTAAAAAATATTATATTTGATAATATCTTGTAAGAAGAGACATTAAATTAATAGGATGTTTGACAACTTCTGAATGATTAAGTACTAAACCAATAAGATGTTTGAATCAATAAGTGTTGAACCATTAAGAGGTATGAACTATTAAGAGCTAGTATATAATTTAGCTATTCAAATGCAAATGTCTAACTAGTTCAGATAAAAAGTTTTAACCATTTAGCATTAAACATCTTAACCATTCAACACTAGTATAATACTTAACCATTTAGAAGCAAATGTCTGAATGGTTCAGACATTTACTCATGAAACAAATAGTTTGAACCATTAAATGTTCAACCATTAAAATGTTAATTAAGAGCTTACCAAATAGCCTTTGAGTCATGACATCCGCCCTATTTGTTTAGCTCTTTATCTAAGATTTTAGGTCTCTGTGTTTGAATCTTTTTATAATACTAGAATATGTGTATACATTTATAATACTTAAGTAATATTTAAATTAATAATAATATCTTAATTAGATTAAGATGTTGTATAGATGTATTTTTATAATACTTTTATAAGAATTTAATTAAGGGGTTATCCTGATTATATAATATAATTTGTTTTTAAATATTCCAAACATATATCCTAAGTATTATTAAAAATCTATAGAAAGAATATTTTTAGTACTATATAATTATATTAGAAAGCATTTTTGTAATTATTGATATCTCATATTAAAAAAAATACGTACTAATATATTATATTTTAATGAATCAAATCCACGAGGAATTATTTCAAATTATATTTGTCATTCATGAGCAAAATTTCAATAATGCAATAGTACGAGCAACATTCATACCAATATTTTAATATCTAAAATATAATATTTTTTTAGTCTTTTATAATATATATTTGTAACTTAATTTAAAAATTATTATTATAATAAATGATTAAATTTATTCGTTGGGTGTCAACTTCCAGTGAAGTCAACTTGTGATTTTTCACGTATCTCTCATGTTATATGATAAAATAGTTATTTTTAAAAAATTAACTTATTTACTTATGAAACATTATAGTTGTAAAAATAAATAATGGATTTTATTTTTTTTCATTAAAAAACAAATACCCTTCATATATGTTAATTAATTTAAAAATATAAAGAACAAGTTAATGGTATTTATTTTGATTAAAGTTTTTATTTTGACATCTTTAAGTAATCAAACTAAATTATATGTATTGGTTATGTAATTACAAAATTTTTGTGTCTTTCTTCATATGATCAGTTTAACTTTATACTTATAAAAGCTAAGTACAATTAAAATGAAAAACAATATACATATAAAACTAAAAAAAAACAAAAAATCTAATAAAACATAAACAAAAAAAATCTAATCAAACATATGGGTTTCAGGTGATATGACAAAAAATTAATGATATTAACATGTTTGATTTATTCAACCCAATTAATAAATTTTTTTTTGAATGGCCAACGAATAATTTTTAAGCCTGGTCACCCGGGTAAACCCAATGGCGAAAGGCCACCACGCCTGCGAACACAGACAACGCTGGTGACCCGGCTCGCCCACCATTCCAAGGGAAACCCACCACCAAAAGGCCTACTGTGGTAAAACCATTGGCTCACTAGAAACATATTGCTCCTAGTGAGACTCCAACCCATGACCTTCACTTTGAAAATTATAGGATGACTTCTAAACCCAATTAATAAATGAGTTCTTAATCTAGAAATAATAATAAAATTAGTAACATTAAAGTACTTGTTCTAAAGTAAATTAAAAGGAAAAGTAACAAAAAAGTTAATAAATTTAAAAGAATTTGTCAATGACATGTTTGACCTAGTGTTCCGTTGTGTAATAAGTAGCTATTAATTCATGGTTATAAGATTTGTGTTAATGTGTTCATTATTTGGAACTTGACGTATCCACCACCTAGTTCGATTACATCGACCTCCTTCGTATGGCTAGTGTCATCTGGTTGTTATTAAGAAGAATTGTCATGAGTTCAAGTCCTAAAGGGTATGTGAAAGTAAATTAAGGTGTTAGTAAAAGTAAATTAAGTAGACATTATTTATCCTAATAGGTTCATCACTAACAACTTGACACGTGTCCACCTTACAGCTCAATTACGTCAACCTCCATCTAATGGACCAATAGGATTTTGATATGTGACATGACTCAACTCATTTAGGCATGCTTCACCGGCCGACCAAGCATGTTTCATCCTCTACCTCCGAATATGGTCGAAAATCTGTCAAAAACAACGAACATATGAATTTAATGGTACGTTAACGAAATTCTTTCAATTGATTTAAACCGACCTTGCCTCAATGGCCCAAATCAGCATATGATCAAAATTTCAACAAATAACTACATTAATTAGGATAAATTAATTTATCATTATTAATTAGTTGATATTAGCATTATTAATACTTGAAATCTATCAAAACAATTGAAAACTAAGTTACTAAATAGAATCAAACACATATTAAATTCAACAAATTCAAACCCTAAACAATGAAACCTCATAAAAACACAAACTCATATGAAGGAAATTGAAACTCTAAAAATATAAAGGAAATGATTTTGTAACAAAAACCCTAACAACTCAGAGAGATAACTGAGAGATGCCCTATAATAATATCCAAACCTCTCAAACAAGACAGAAAGTTATAATTCTTTTTTATTTAGATAGTTCTTCTCAAATTTTGGACTTCTAGCCAAACTTCAAACCCTTGATCTTGATCGTTTACTCTCTTTAACCCAAAAAAATCAATAGCTTTTTTCCATTCACCAACTCGCGAGTCTTAATCTGCGGCCCTTTTGATCTTAACCCATCATGTGTTTTCTTACCATTTAATGTTGAAACAAAACATTTCAATCAAAATTCAAACAATGTTATATTCAAATTAATGATTTTAAACAAAATCACATAAGCAATATGAAACTTGGCATAAGAAATATCACATAGATGTAAACAAACATATGAGACTTTTTGTTTGAACGTACCAACATCATCACCATCTTCATAAATAATTAACAACCATTACCCATCAAATGTACATGAATCATCTAAATATGATTCTATCAAAAAAATCCATAATGTTTCATGTATAAATAATAAATATATGAAATTTTGTTTTAAAATTCAAACAAAAGAACATAAATAAGACGTGTATGAATGAATTAATTAAAACGAACATTCACGAACATAAATAAACGAACAAAAGATGTGTTCATGTATTAAAGAAAAAAACTTCTCGCCAAACAGTTTATTATAAATGTTCGGTTCATTTATATGTCTATCTATAACCTCTAATAAAATAAGGGTTTTTTTCCACTTGTTATTCTCTTAATCCAAGTTTTTGTCACATGTTATTTTTCTAGACATCCACAAATCAATTTCTCTCCAAAAGAATATTATAGTAATTTAAATACTCATATAAATTCTTTCTCTTATTAAAAATAAATTTTATTAATTATTATTTTCTCTCTTTCATCTAATTTTAAAAAAATCAAGGTATCTTTTTTAAATAGATTTTATGAAGGAAATTAGAAATCACATCTTTCAAAATATAAATAACAAGAAACTAAAGTTATATATAATATAAAATTTTCTAAAACACTAAACATTTTTCAAAAGTATATTATAAGTCATTTTGTTTTTTAAAAATTTATAAACAGATAAAATATTTTAAAACATTCTTACTAAAACAACTGGAATAATTAAAAACCAACTTTTTTTCAAATACAAAACTAAAAAAATAATCTTAAAACAAATGTTTAAAATTGAAAATTTTAATATAAGAGAGTTAAAAAACAATTATAGTTGTTTTATTTCATAAACTAAAGTATATATAATTTTACTTATAATTTACATTAAAATATTATATTTAAAGTAGCTATTTATACGTAATTAATATCATATTTTATCTTCAAACATGATTTTATAATGCATAAGTTTTTATTAATAATTATTTAATATTTTATTTATTTAATCCGTGTATTACACGGGGACTAACCTAGTAATTCTATAAACAATAGAATATAGTCACGTATAGGATTATTCCGACATGTGTTTAACAACTAGGACATACGAAAATCAACGCTCAAACTTAATCTTTTAATATCATCATAGATAAGATCGGTTTATATCGTTTACAACGGATTACACGTAAAGGATGTAGAAACTTTAATTTCTTATTGTTACGTAATAATTTATATGTTAGAAATAGTGTATTTTTATATGAAAGCCGGTGGCTAAAAATATGCAACGATTACATGTATGAATAAAAAATTATTATGTGTAGATAACTTTTCATTTGTAATGGATTATATTATTGTTATAGACTAGCGTTTCTTGAACGTTAGTGATGCCTAATATATCTAAATAAAACTTATAACACGTGTTCAATATGATATTGTCTTCTTCATCGCTTAGGAATTAGGATTGAGATGATGTATGAAATAACCTTGATGCTTAGAATGTAGAAACACAAATCTTGTCAAAGATGTACATTTTACGTTTTACACATAATATCAAAGATAGAATAGTAAATTCTTTTTGCTATCGGTGTTTAAGAGAAAGAAATAGTAACCCGACATCTCCTAGTTTGTATTGATATTTCAGCTAATTTTCTTTTGATTTAAATAAATTGTATAAATTAATATATAGATTATAGTAAAACCATTTACGCTATTTAGTTTATAAAGTGAATAGAATAGAAATAAAAGATTTATATTACACGAACCATGTGCAAATTTGTCACAAAGTGAGAACTCGAAGAATAGAAGGCGGTGATGAAGTGTGAAAATACACAATAGGAGAACGTGTATGATAATATGTGTTACGATCGATTTTCTAAGAGTAGAAGAAAACCAGAGAAGGAGAAAAATTCTCAAAATCAATCGATACTGTATTCTGTTAATCAGTTCGATGCTTAAACGAACCACTATTACAATATCTACTTATGACCCTCAATTATTCACTTATTCCAATCTAAGTCCCTCAACTATTTAGTACGTAACAATACTTCCCCCATAAAAGATTTTTGTCCCCAAAAATCATAATGAGAAGAAGCGATTCAAGCAACTATCAAAACAAATGGAAAAAAAATGTTAATCAAAACTATCAAAACCGAACTGTGAAAAATCTTGTGCTTCATCAAGTCTTGATGGTTGAACCACAAAGGATCCTTGAATGCTAAGTTCCAATATCAAGCCCGAGCGTATTCCAATATTAGTCCAATGAATCGTATTACTCAACCAATAGTATTGATTTGTAGTCTTCAATTCATTTTTCCACTTATGCCCTTTAATGATCCAATCCTTACTGGACATTGAAACAATGGTGTTTATCCATTGCACTAATATGATCAAACTAGCTCGATGACCACTTTGCATTTGATCCAACACCTCAATTGGTTGTATAACATTCTTAAACCATGATTTCACGTTATTCCTTCCAACAAAAGCTTCATATGAACTGTACCTTCCGGCAAATGATGCAGCACTTATTGCCTCAAAACATTTATCAGAAGCTTATTGGGTTTGAGAATTTAAGGAGACAATAACAAGCCAAATCATTTTGGAAAAGTAACCCATAAATGATTCGTCATCATCATCATTATATCCCACTAACAACGAAGCACGAGTAGTGAAACCAGCTAGTAAAACAATGAGAATAACTACAGATTTTGGGTAGTAATATCTGCAGTAAGCAGCCTTGATAATAAGACGAACTGAACATGATTTTTGTTGAGTAAAATTCTGGATAGTAGGCTGTAAAATGGGAGTGCTAACCCCTTTGTTAACCACTTTGCAACTGCATATTTCAAGTCTTAGTTTTTCAGCCTTTAAAGCCGACAAAACACATTTCAAGTTCTTGTTCTCTCCATCCAAACGGATTTTTCCTAATGTATAAGAATAAAACCATTTTACCAATGGAATCATGCTTATTGTATTAAAGCCATTTCCTTTCCCAGATGGAATGGGTTCCTTTGCATGAAAAGTAAGATAGAACCCATTTAGACTTGGAAATCTACTACTTAGTGCCTTTTGTGAATTTAATAACATCATAATCGGTAAACCAATTCCATTTCTTTGAAGTCTTTGAATTTTGACAAAATTATGTGTTGCTACTGTAGTAACAATAGCCATTTCTATGGAGATTCCATAATTCATAAACTTCATGACTTTATTTTTCTTCCATACCATAGGTTTCCATTTGTGCCATATTTGTTTCCCTGCTTTCTTTTTTAAAGATCCTTTTAAGCTCAGTTCCGAATCTTTTGGCTGCACTTTTGGAGGTAAAGATGTATCTATACTTCGAGCCACTTTTTGTGGATAGTCATTAAAAGTTTCACTTGACTTGTACCCATCTTGTAAGATCTTTGGCGGGAGTTTGATAAGTGACTTGAATTTAAAGCAGCACATATCACATTTTCTAGAGCAAAATCTAAAGAATCTATGCATTCACCAAGTATTGCCCATTTCCCCAAATAACTCTCTTCATTTCCCTCTATTATCAACTCTGCATTTGATATGAAACTTAGTCTCATAATAAACTTGAGAAGCATGCTTGAACTTTTCTTCATTTCCCTTACATAAAGATTATAAACATTCTCATGCTTAACAATAATATTTTTTTAAATTTGCTTGCACCAATCTTTATCAATCAATGAAGCCACAACCGGATCACCAGAAACACCACTTTCATCCATGTGAATATTCATGAGCATTCCAATATCAACCTCTATGTTAGCAACAATGAAAAAAAAACATTTGAATTATATTGAGCTTCGGCCAAATTTTTAACTCCATAACATTGCCAACCCGATTTCCATTCAAATGTTTTAACAACAACCAGATCAATAACCAACTGGCTTTCTTTCTTATGTTTGCTCATAGAAGTCTCCACAACATCACTATCTTTGGTTTCTACATTCATATTTTCTTTGAATCATCTACCAAGATTACATCTATTTTGGTTTTAACTCTTTCTAGCATAATACCAATTTTCCCACACTCATATGAATTCCTTTCCTTCAATTCAAAGGTCCTTACACATGAAATGTTCTTGGGCTGTTCATAGACAATTGCAGAAGAGGGTAAACCCCACTTGTCATTATATTTGGCCATCCTATGGTACATGGTAAATGAACCCATCAAATTATTCTCAAGATCAGTTTTAATTGAACCATCAATATCTTCTGAATCATCAGATGGTTCCCTTTTTTCATCGTTACTTTTAATCAATTCTGTTTGAACTTCCTTTGAATTAACACCTACAACTGTGCTCATTTCACTTCTACCTTCCTTTGGCATTTCATCAAACAACATGAGTGCAGTCTTTATCTTTGTAACTTGAGAAGCATATGGTGATTCAAAAACTCCTTCACAATCACTAAAAATAGCAAGACTACTTGTTTGGTGTAAATCGAATGTACTTACCTCGAAGTTTGATGATACTTCTTGAACTGACCCATGAACTAAAACACCATTTAAACTTTTTTCTTGCAATCTGGCCAAAGAAAACGTTTTTTCCAACTTTAAACCCTTGCCCATATTGTGATATCCCATAAGAATTTCACTAGTTGTTGATTCAAGCCCGGAAATAAAGAGATATGTTGCATAATCTTCAGAAATGTCTTCAAAAAACTTGACCTTATTAAGCTAAGAACTTGAATTCATCACAATATTCATCAACCGTACCTTCTTGGCTCAATGACATAAACTCTTCCATGGTAATCTGCTAGTTTGGATTTGTTGTTATGTAGAATCGATTTTCACCCTTCAATATGCAGCTTGTTGTTCCAAACACAGTCAATTGAATTCTATTATTGCCCTGACTTTGATGGTGTTCGTAAGAATCTTGGGTTGCCCTAATTCTTGAATCGTTGATGTTGATAGTTGTTGTCGTTCTTGATTACTCCCGTCAACTTCATCGCCGCCTACTTGTTGATGTTTTCCAAAACGCCGGTGTAGTGTTTTAGATTGTCGCCTTTAGAGCTCCGATTGAGGATCAGGTAGCTCTGATACCAATGTTAAAGTCGATTTCTAAGAGAAGAAGAAAACCAGAGATGAGGAAAATTTCCAAAATCAATAGATACTTTCATTCTGTTAATCAGTTCGATACTTAAACGAACCACTATTACAATATCTACTTATGACCCTCAAGTATTCGCTTATCCAATCTAAGTCCCTCAACTATTTAGTACGTAACAATATGTTTGGCTTAGGGGCTGTTTGGCAACTTTTGAATAATTAAGTGCTGAACCAGTAAGAGGTCTGAATCATTAAGTATTGAATCATTAAGAGGTCTGAACCATTAAGAGCTAGTATATAATTTAACTATTCAAAGACAAATGTCCGACCAATTTAGATAATATGTCTTAATCATTCAGCATTAGACCTTTTAACCATTTAGCATCAGTATGATGCTTAACCATTTAGCATCAATATGATGCTTAACCATTCAGAGTTAAATCTCTTAACCATTCAGACATGTGCTCGCGAAACAAAAAGTCTGAACCATTAAGTGTTGAATCATTCAGACATCTGAACCATTAAGAGTCTGATTAAGAGGCTGCCAAACAGCCACTTAGTTAGAACGACTAACTTAACTCTGATCTTCTTAAGTCATTCTTTATAAAAAAAATTCTATTATGTGCCTACAATATTTTCGGAAAGAAAAAATAGAAAAATTATTAAGAAAAAAATATATAATTAGATGTTTTAATTGTTCTTAATCTTAATATAAAAATGATTAAAAAGAAAAAATAACTTCTTGTAGCGTATACCATTTCAGCACCACCAGTCTTGCATCCTAGAATTCCTCTCCCAAACACCACCTTAAATGAGGGGGGAAAAACCCTTTCGCCTCCGGCGTATTGAACGCGAACCCTGGCATCTAAGAAGCCGACTCCATTTCACCCATCATTTTAAACTTTATTCTTTTTGTCGAACGCCTCTTGAAACGCCCAATAATGAAGAAATTAACAGCTCAATGTCCATAAAGTTTGAGCTTGGTTTGTTTAACATAAAAGAGTTCAGAGTCAATATATTTTTGTTTCAAGCTTTGTGTGTAAATTTCGAGCTCAGGCTCGACTTATTTATAGTTTGGTTGTTTTTCACGTTTATATAAACTAGTTTTCTTCGATAAGAATTTACATAGTAGTATCTCTATATATATATAATAAAAGGCTAACATTTATATCATATGATACTTTTTTAGGTCAATATTATACCATGCGACATCTTAGCATTCAAGAATAAATTATTTTTCCAATAATAAATTATTTTTCTTGGCTTAAAATTGAATCCATCTTGTTTTCATTTTTCTTAAAATATACCTTTGTCCATGCCTTGCCGAATTAAAGGGATATTAAGTTAAACTATTTCCTATACAACTTAAAATAGATTCTCGTACATCTCAAAATGTTAGCACTTTATGTGATTAATCAATAACACACATCCAGATGGATCAGTGAAAACTGTTGGGTGTTAATGGACTTTAGTTTTGGGCTCATTTTTTGGGCCGATGTTAGTTTTAGAAATCTGCTTTTAACCTTTTGTTTTTGATCTTCAAGATTTCCACTTCAACTTTTCGAAAGAGAATATTTAGGGGATGATTGTTAATAGTTGTGAGTGAATGAAAAAAAATATTTATGGGAGTTTTATCAGTATTCCCCATATATGGGGAAATATAAAAAATCATAGTACAACCCTCAAAAAGTGGCTGTGAGTGTAACATAGAGAAAATATAATAAGAAAAATATTAAAAAATATTATTTAAGTTAATAATATAGTAAAAAATAGTGTTTTTAGTGTAAATATGAAGATGAGGTTGAGGAACCCACTATGTATGGTCTAACGTGGTAAGTTCGTTGGTTTAATTTTTATCAGTTAAAATATTTAATGATTTTGTTTGTCGTTACCTTGTAATCAAGTTGAAACTTATGTTTTCTTTTGAGCATTCATAGTAGGTTTTATGTTTATATGAGTGTATATTTTCTATATTTTAGAAATCATTGTTTAATCACTATAAACTTTATATATTTTTGAACATTGTTGTGAGCGGATGGGAGAATGATGTGATGATAAATGTCACACCCTCAAAATCCACGTGCGGAGTTTAACCGCGAGGCGTGTGAACAAACCAGGATCACAGTCAATAGTTACTCAGAACGACTCTATATGCAATAATAAACCAAATCAACCAAAGTAAAACTTGAAAACTGTGCGGAAGCGTATAATAAAAACAACCCAAAGAGATAGAAATGTAA
>BJCM01083674.1:0-18970 GCA_018326385.1 Flaveria bidentis | reverse complement strand
GAGGATGCCATAGAGTTCAATCATGGTAAGAGTGTTCAAGTTTTCTGTTCTCTTGATAGAGACACATTAGAATGTCCACTCATTTGGAAGAGCACTCATGAACTTTCTAGTAAGATCTCTAAGTTCGGGAGTGATCTTCACAGACTGAAGAGAAGAGATAAGATCCATGTACCTGAAGTACTGCTAGCTGAGGGTCTCTCCAGTAATGTGAGTGAAGTTCTCAAACTGCTGCTTCAGTGAGTCCTTTTTCGAGTCGTTGGAGTTTGCATACATCTAAGCAAGTGCATCGAACAATTCTTTGGCAAACTTGCAATGTTCGAATCCCACCATAATGGAGTTCGATATTGCAGTCATGAGAATGGTAATGGCATTGATGTCGATGTCCATCTTCTTTCTGTCTTCATCAGAATAATCCTCAACAGCCTTTTCTATCATGGCACCGTTTCCACCAGGTGATGCCACCTTTGGCTTATACGGGCCATTGACAATGGAGTTCCACATTTTGTTGTCTTGGTATCTGATGAAGCCTTCCATTCTTCTGCTCCAAGAACTGAAATTTTCAGGAGTAATGATGGGAGCCTTTGTCATAGTTCCCATCTCTACTTTGGATTTGTTAAGGGCCATATTGAGTGAGTGAGTCAAAGGGAGGAGTGAAAAACAGGTTGATTTGGATGGTTAGATCACGCAATCAAGAGTCTAAAAAGCTCTGATAGCAATTGCAGGATCGGTTAAGGTCACTTAACACTTTGTTTTCTCTCAAACTCACTTAGAACAACACTCGGTTAAAGATAGAATCAGTGAGAGTTGATCACAATATAGAAAGTAATAAAGAACACAAGAAGTAATTTTCAAGGTACTTTTATATATTGCTTCTCAACTCAATAATACAATACTCTTACAAGCAGTATGGAATGAGTTACAAAGAGAACCTATATATAATACTACCTATAGCAGGATATACTTTGATACCAGCTAGGATCCTATAGCTAAAGCCTATACTACAAGACTATAGTTTAAGGTATCTCGGATAAAGTCTTATTTGAGATATGGTAGTCAGGACATATCCCTGACTTACCTTTTGTCACCAACTAAAGTTGGTAACTTGTACTATCATAAAAGGTGAACAGTGAAATAAAGTATAGTCAACTACATGACTTTTTAGGAAAAAGTCATGCAGTATCAGAGGTTTGCAACGGAGTGTCAGAGAACATACTTGTGTCCACTGGTTCATAGCAGTGTCTTTTGAAGGTTAAATGGCTTCGGAAGAGTAAGTACTTTCGAAGCCACTTATACTTTGAAAGAGACTGCTTCTTCCAAGGCTTGAAGACTTCTTCATTTTATCATACTTCGGAAGTAGTCTTCAGGTTGTTCTTCTAAGACTTGATCCTCGGAAGCATGCTCTTGACTTTGGAAGTAGAGTTCTGTCTTCGGAAGATGATCTTTCACTTTGTCTTCAGAAGAACTCTACAACCTTCGGAAGTTCCATGCTAAGTTTCGGAAGCCTTTGCATGTAATACCAAAATTATCTAAGTGACTTGGTTTTGGTTGCATTAGCCTTCTTCTTGATCCAACACAAACAAATTTTCATGAACATAACGTACACAGAGAAGTCCATGAACACAAAGAAATACAAATGATCACATATTTATTTTAGAATAAACTCAACATTTTCATCACAAAATTTACCAAAAATAAATACACATGTAGCATAAATATCCAAAAAAACTTGACATACTTGTCATAAAAATAACTAACACAAAAATTAAGAACATAATCGAACAGATTAACGAACATAAATGAACAATTAAGAACATAATTGAACACATTAACAAACATAAATGAACACATTATCGAACGTTCATGACAGACATTAATGAACATAAACGAACACATTATCAAATATTCATGAACATAAATGAACGAACACAGTTTGTGTTCATGTTCGTTCGTTTAATTAAACAAACGAAATTTTTTTGTTTGTGTCCGTGATTATTAAACGAACTTCCCACCAAGCTGTCACAATAACTGTAAGTTTCTAATTGAGTAAATTGCAATTTTCATACATGTGTTTTGGGGGTGTTAACAGGATCAGCCACAGCTTAACAGGTTGCATATCTGAGTTTACGAATGCTAACACTTTACGTGCCTCCGTCCAATTTTCTTTAAACAACTATTAAATCTCCCTCACGTGCTCCTCACGTGAGGGGAAAAACTGTCATTCACCCAATTTATTAATCTTTTAAGAGTAAATTATAATTTTCATACCTGTGTTTTAGGGGTATTAACAGGATCAGCCCAAACTTAACAGTTTGCATACCTGAGTTTACGAATGCTAACACTTTACATACCTCTGTTCAATTTTCGTTAAACAACCATTGAATCTCCCCCACATGCTCCTCACGTGAGGGATTTGACGGAACCTAATAAGGAATCATTGACGGTGAAAGTGTCGATGAGGAATCGTTAGCGTAGAGGGGGTGGTTGTTGACGACGAGGTGGTTGAGGGCGGTGAGACAGCGATGGGAGACAGTGAGTTTGAGATTCTCCAACGAGAGGTTTTGGAAGGAGGGGATGGAAGGTAGGGTTTGGAGAGAGATGTTGCTATAAATGGTGCTCAAGGTGAATTGACAGTTTTGCCCCTCACGTGAGAAGCACGTGGGGGAGATTTAATGATTGTTTAACGAAAACTGAACTGAGGTACGTAAAACTCATGTATGCAAAATGTTAAGCTAAGGCTAATCCTGTTAACACCCCTAAAACGCAGGTGTGAAAATTGCAATTTACTCTTGGGTGAATTGATAGTTTTGTCCCTCACGTGAGGAGCACATGGGAGAGAACGGTTGTTTAACGGAAATTAGACGGAGGTACGTAAAGTGTTAGCATTCGTAAACTCAGGTACGCAAACTGTTAAGTTGGGGTTGATCTTGTTAACACCCCCAAAACACAGGTATGAAAACTACAATTTACTCTTTCTAATTCTCAAACTAGAGAGTGGCACTTTTACTTTTGAGCACCATGTACTATGTACGTGCATGGTAGGTGTGGTCTTCGAATATTTAATTAGCTAACATATGATTTTGGAAAGAAGTAATTATATTAGATTAATTATGGATATGACCATCAACTAAAATCATTTCTTTTCATAGTTTTAGTTACATTATTATATAATGATACATACATGATTACATACACACTAATTTGGTTTTCAAAATATACCAAGCATACCAAGTTACTTGCTTCACCTTTCTATTTTTGGGAAGTTTTCATATAATTGTCTAGCTTTTGAAAAAGTTGTACCTTTTCTTTCTATAAACGCACTAGACTTTCACAGTCACTATAAGTTTGTAATTTTCAAATTAGAAAGTTGTACATTTGAGCCAAACCGGTTTCTAGCCCGACTTGAATCAGCGGTTTGTATACCGGTTGTTTCTAGCCCGACTTGAATTCGGCGGTTTGTATACCGGTTTGGTAGCCAGCACCCAAAATTGGTTTGTAAACCGGTTTTGATTAAAAAAACCGGGATAAAATTTACAAACCGGTCCAAACCGATTTGAGGATTCTTGATGAAAAACCGGTTTGAAACCAAACAAGAACCGGTTTGTAAAGGAAATGATTCCGGTTAAAAAAGTTGAATCTGTTTGAAAAAGAGGGTCTATACACCTCTATTTGAGACACCCCGTACGTGCATGGTAGATGTACGTGCTTTTGGGACATCCGGCCATCCGCTGCTTTCTTCAGCCCAATAATCATATAAAACATGCATCAATAAAAATGCCATTAATTATAAAAAATACTGCTTGGTTATATATTATTAGAATTATATAAAACCCAAGTGGATATCATAACAGATATTTTAATTTAAACAAATATTTATTATTTAATAAATTTTATAAAAATAATTTATTTATTAAAACAGATTTCACATATCCAAATTTTTTATAAAAATATCTGAAATATCCAAAAAAATTATTTAATATTTATTATTTAATAACTTTTCAAAAATATATTTCTGATAATTCAAATATCTTCGGATTTGAATTAAATCATTATCTGAATCCAAAATTCGGATAATTTGGATTTGAATTTTCGGATAATTTGGATTTGATTTCGCATTCGGATATTTTTAACACCCTTAACACCTACCATTAAGATTTTATTATCAAGGAAAGAAAAGTATAAAAAGAAGTTTATTAGACACCGATCTTACGATTTAATTGATAGTATAATTCTATTGATAAAGTTATACAGTATAAAATCTAGAAATTTTTAATGCCCCTGTAATTCAATACTCAAATGCTTCTAAAATATTTTAATTATTTAAAGAAGATCATGTTAAGTAACCCTTATGTAAATATATCCGCAAGTTATTCTTAAATGCAATAGCAGCAATATATATAAGTCCAGACATTTTTTTTTTGCATAATAAGAAAAAATCAATTTCAAAATGTTTGGTCGCATTGTAAACAACAAAATTTGCAGCAACATATAGTGTTGCATTGTTGTCACAAACAGTTTAATCGGAACAAACATTGGTACCGCAGTTCTTCTTAAAACATTAATCAACACACATCGCTCGATATTCTTTCCTTAGCAGAAAATCGAGACACAGAAGATTTTTTTATTCTTTTCCATGAAAAAAAGGAACTTCCTAGGAAAACATAAAAACCAGTTACAGAGTTTTATAAATTTAAATATTTATCCAACGCTAAGTCGGGACATATAATCAAATTTAAACCATTACCTTTTCGAAAGATATTTACCTAGAGTTTCTTTATATACCTAAGCAACCTCAAAACCAGCTTATTGGTGCAAGAGTTCACTGATGTTTGTTTTTAGTGTCAAAGACCTCGTCGAGATTCACAAAAACAAAGAATATCAAGACTCCCACAGGAAAATTATCCAATCAACTGTCCCAACTGCTTATTGGGTAATTAGAAAGGCGAGAAACAATCAGATTGTTGGGAACCAAACTAATGATAAACGGTTAACATTCTGTCAATAATTTAGATGCTTTAACATATTATCAGTATTAGAACATAGGGGTTAATCCCTCTATTAGTTGTGAACTATATACATTTTCATCTAATGCAATGCAAACTATATGTTCACATCTCTGAACTCTATGTATTCGCATGTCTGAACTCTATATATCGGAGTAACTTGTTTTAGTTGCTTATACTAATCTAATCTTAATTACTATTCATATACTTCACATACACCGTATGAATGTTAGGCTCTCCAGCTGAAAACCAGCTCACATGCCAAAGGTCCTGGCTGACTCTAGCATCGATCAACATCTGACATTGTAGAAAACAAAGTAAGCACAAAACGTGACAAGTGTAGTTAACAAATATTCATCAATGCAGTTGATGCAATGAAGTATGAACAGATTAATCTTTAATATTTGAATATGTGTTTTTTCAGGATCAAAAGAAGCTGGTACTTACTTTTGGGACCATGTGTTTACCAATGAAACGCCTTTCACAAATTGGGTTCCGGCCCATTAGTTGGTATGCTAAGGTTGAGGCGCTGGGCGGGCTGGTTTGGCATTGACAAGAGGCCGCAGAGCCTTCACAACAATTGTCATATTTGGCCGGAAATCTGCCTCGTATTGGATACAAAGTGCAGCAACTGCTGCCAACTGATAACCAACAACAATTTAGCATATGTGGTGGATAGCGCTATTTTGACCTGTTTACTCACAAATGGGTCGATTTGGGTTTGTTTTATCAAAAACGTCTGCTGAAAGGGGAAAGCATTGAAAGTGGACCGAAGTCGTATTCTTCAAAGATTTATATACACCTCTAAGACCATTTTATTTAAAGATTTATATATTCCTGTAATGATATTGTTTTTGTAATTTAATATTTATTAAAAATATATCATTTTTGTATGCTCTAGGGAGCATATACACTTCTTAGATTCTTATGCAATATATAAAAGGAATAAAAAATTCCATCAAACAAACAAAAAACAAAATCATGGTTCGTAACAAAATAGTTAAAGAGGAAATGAAATGGGTCAAACAACTTAAAAGTCGTCCAAAGTCTAATTTTAAGTATTCAACCTCTTAAATCATTTTGTCATAATGTTTAAGACTTTTGTGATCATGATGAGCACTTAAAAATAAAATTAAAAGTTTATATATGGTACAACAAAGTGCTTGTGGCTCAACCTAGCTTGACGCGGTCTATTTTCAAATTTTGCAGCTCATTTGACCCATTACCTAAGCCGCCCACCTTGCCATATCTAATAGTGTGTTTTATCTCTATGTAAAAACTTATATGCATGTCTACCAATAGAGAATTTTATTTCAAGGATATGAAATTGAAGTAGACCTTAGCAACTGCTTTTGGGGGGTAATCATCGTTTAACTTTGGATCAACACATTGCTTTACTTTATCTTCACTCAATCTTGGAGTTGCCTGTAACAACCACAACATAAATTGCAATGCTTAATTTCGTTTACAGCTAAATGTTTCATAATTAGTTAGATACCTAAAATATATTTCATTGAAAACAAAGTAAAAAAATCATGGATTTTAGTTGGTACCCTGAGTTTCTTTTAGAAGTGAAAAATAGGACCCCTTTTTACATAAATGGGTTGCTTTGGATTATAACTTTTTCTCTGATGGATCAAATAGGTTAACCAACTTAACTAAAAACAAAATGGTTCAAAAAGATTGAAAGTTATCTGAAAAGTGCCCAAATGCATAAACAGATTTGATGCCAACCCATGGGACCCATGGCCCTAAATTTCTTTCTAATGAATAGAATATATATTAACTTGGAAGTTCCCCAACAAAAATTTGCAATTTTCATGATATATTACAGGAAAAAATATTGCTGCAACTTTGAAGTAAACGAGAGTGTTAAAAAGGAATATTAGTCGTAACACACCCAAGTAACAAGACTTTGTTCTCCTTTTGGTAACGTATGATCCACCGGTTTCCTTCCTGTCAAGAGTTCTAAAAGAACAACCCCTAAACTGTAAACATCACTCTTCTGGCTCATCTGCCCAGTCATTGCATACCTAAATCAAAACCATACATATTAGCCCAATGTCATCAACTTCTTCAACTAACTTTCCGAGAGAAATTAGAATCCAAAAGACACATAAAAAAACATATTTTCTAAACATTTGATAGGAAAGATCAGAGGTCACATTATGACCTATGTATATGAATATTTGGGTTGCGTTTTATCTAAAACTACTCGCATCAAAAAGATGTCGGCTAAAATGGGAATGAGTCAAACGGGTTGAAAGCAGCCCAAAGTTTATATAATTTGTTTAACTCATATATTTTTTTGTAAAATCATTGAACGTGTCTCCGTAATTGACACATTAATAGAAAATGAAAATTGATGTTGAGGGAAACTCAAGCTAGCAAATTTCTACTTTTACTAAAACAAAGGCACCTTCAAACCAGACCTGTTTACCAACCCACTAGCCCCCCTCACCACCCTTACTTAAAAAGTGACCTATTTCACCCCAACTTGTTTGACCTGTTACCCAAATCGCCCCCTCAAGGGAAAATGATAGCAAGACTCACTCTGGAGCATGGTAGCCAAAAGTTCCCAAAACTCTAGTTGAATGCAAGTGAGCTGCAGTGTCAGAAGGATTGCTCAAGTTGAAATCAGCTATTTTGGATTGAAAATCATCAAACAATAGGACATTGCTTGACCGAATATCACGATGAACGATAGCTGGTTGAACCTTTTCATGTAAATACTCAAGACCCCTTGCTGCACCATAAGCAATTTTAGCTCTTTGGGCCCAAGTGAGAAGTGGGCCAGGGGTAGCCCCTTCTACACCTTTTTTACCTATAATCACCAAATAATGTACCCTCTGTAACATGAAACTTGAAAGCGCAGTAAAGGGTAAAACAGGAATGGAAAGGTTATTTGTGTACCGTGTAATTCATCATGCAAAGAACCCATGGGTGCATACTCGTATACCAAGATTCGGTTGTTTTCCTCTAAGCAATAACCAAGCAACTCAACAAAATATTCATTCTTAAGTCTTGAAACTAGTGATAGCTGCATACATTAATATCTATATTAATCTTCTTGTCTTGTTTCTTTTAATGACAGAAAACATATGCATCATGTTTATACCATAGATGCCAAGCAGTATATTAATATTCATCAAAAATATTGTCAGCATAAGTTCATTAAGACTAATGAATTATGCATTCTAAAACTAACTATTTGATTATTTAGACTTCAAGTATCATAATAATAAGTCCTAAAATTTGGACATATTAATTAAAAAAAGGAATTATGATATATAATTTGAAAATTTTCTTTATCTTAATTCTAATGCTTCAGCAATAAATAAGAATGACAATGTTGGTCATTTTATTGATAATTTAATTTTAATAATTATACTTCACCAAATGCTTAAATCATTATTACAACTTCAAACCAAAGATTCTTGTGGGCACACACAGACATTATCTTATACCGAATGGTTTATCATACCTGGTTATCTCATTGTAATTATCAATATTACATAATCAGTTTCAAAATGCACATCCATACACACACTCTAAGTTACTTACTAGAACCTTGTGTCTTCAATTTAACCTCTCAACATAAATAAGCATCTTTCTCTTCAAACAATCAAACCTGAAACCCCTAATATTGATTCTCTTGTCATTACTAATGAAAGAAGAACCCAAGACTCGCACCTGGTTTGTAAATTCAGAGTCAGGCTCAGGGGAAGAGCTGGTATCCAACATCTTTATAATTGCTTCTTGCCCATCACTTAACTTTCCATAATAAACTTGACAATAAGAACCATCTCCAATCAAAGCACGTGAACCGAAATTACCAGTCATCTCGTTTAACTCAGCCAATGACAGTTTTGGTGCTTCAATTGGTAAGGCTTGTTGAGTGGCCCCGCTTCTAACCGCTCCACCACTCCTAGGTTCTCCTCTATTACTACCTATAACAAGCATCATAATTGTGGGATAACCATGTAAGAATGATAATTTACAATGTTTACAAGATTATTACCTCCTCCTCCTCCTCCATAAGTGGGTCCTTTCGGTGCTGCTGTTTTAGCTTTGCTCGAGTTCGTATCGTGAGTGGAGTCCTCTTTCCCACCTCCACAGCATGAGAACATTATAGAACCGTGGGCATAATAATCCAAATATATGCTCTCTACCCGTATTTCCAACAAACAATGTATCTTTATATCTATAATTTACACAAGAGAATTCCTGCATTTTCAAACATTCAAACACAAAATCTTGAATCAACGACGGTAACCCATGAAAAAAGATAACTTTTTTTTTCTTTCTCCATACAGAAAACAATGTCATTGCATAAAGCTAAAATTCTTGCACCCATTGAAGCATTTCATCAAACAGGTGATGGGCATAACAAATTAAACCAAGTAACTGAATGAAATTCGAAATATATACGTGAAATTGACATGTTAAGATCATAACTCACCTTATAATCACAAGTTGATGCCAACAATCGAACAGAAAGATGATATCCAGAGAAGCAAAAAGATTGAATCAGGGATCGAAAGGGGGGAAAGCAAGAAGACGTATGGGCTTGATTTGAGTGGAAACAATTTGGGATTTTTCTTAATTCTGGATTCTTTCCCCCCCAATGAGAAATTCAGAAGATCAACCTGGTTCGAATGGAAATCAATTTCTGTTTCAAGGGCTTTTTGTATCATTTGCAATTTTGCATACATGTTGCATCTACGTACCGTTTTCAAGGTTTATTTTTTTAAATTTGGAGTTATGATTAATAGTTATTTATTTGTTTTATAGTTCATATATAACTTATAAGTAATTTCGTCATTACCTTCAAATGTTATATCATTAACTTACATAAATTAACTACTGATGTACATTACTCTAACAGTTAACTTAAACAATGGACAAATAAAAAAATATTCACATGTTAAAAACAGACATACGAAGAATATTTTTTTAGCATGCCCTAATCAGCTTATCAATATGGTTATCATAACAATGTATAGTTCTTCGGCTCAATGATGAAATCTCCAACCTAAAGGTAGTTCAAGCTTGGTGTCACTGGTCGTGAACCTTGTAAGTTAATGAGTGAGTGAACTTAATGACCCGGTTTGATGTGCTTAGTTTTGATTGGGAATATAGAGGAAGCGGCCATGGTGTACAACAATGTCACCACGCTTTAACAATTTTCGATGTGTGATCGACTTATAAAATCATGTGCAAAAATCAACGTTCTCATAACATCAAACATGAAATAAAATAAGTCGAAACAACGTTCTATCTTGTATTTCTATCTTACAAATCGAAGGTTAATTTCCTTCACGAGGGAGTCTTGGTGATGAAGAAAAAAAACCTTGGTGATTAAGTTTTTTTTTACTTTTTAATAAAAAGAGTGAAATAATCATTTCAAATATCTAATAATAAGAGTAAAATGATAATTCCATGTGTACTTGACATAATCATCAAACCTACATTAATGTTAAGGATATAATTTTTTTTCAAAAAAAATATTTAATGTATCTAAAATGTGTACTTCACAAAAGTGGTACACTTATGCCTTAAGTGCGTCTCGCGTCTTCAACAACCATGCTAGAAATAAAAAAAATTACCAACATTGAAGCAAGGTACATACAACATAAAATCAACAATTCAACACTAACACGTGAGTTTCAAGAATGAGAAAAGAACTGAACATATGAAAAAAGAGGAGAAAACTTATTGACTGGAGTTTTATCAAACATGGCCCATAAAACTAGAAGCTAGCAATAGCACATCGAAACTACCATGGTAGCCAGGGCAGTATAGGCGCAACACCCATCGCTTGAAGTCAAATTGCGCCTGGGGCCTAGGCGCGCCTCAATGACACTTTTACGACACATACTAGAAAAAAAACTGATTCAAATTGGACAATACCAATAATCTATTTTTGAGAATATCCAGAACTGAGAAACCGTTTTTCAGAAATTCTAAACCTGCTAACCTATAATGACATAATATAAACAATACTAGTTCAATTCTTATGTTTTGTTTTCTCAGTCTTAAACAAGATCAATTGAAAACTACTTGATAGAAGGTTTCAAGAAATACAAATTGATTTCCAGAATTTGTTCAGAAACCCCCAAGTTCCTAACAACAAGGCTCGTATCAGAATTAAACAAATATTTCAAATGAGCTACAACTATGCATAAGCATTTCTTAAAATCGTTAAAACAAAAATTGTCAAAGAATCTAATGTGATTCCAACCCAAACTTTATACAAATTCAAATCTATATCACACTATATCCAACCTGTCAAACCATATCGGTCAGCAACATTGTACATTACAAGTTCATCCCATGTGTGGCCAAAAAGGCGTTCACCTCCAATGGTAAACGTGAGGGCCCACGAAGCTAGCATGGCGGAAAATACTGTGAACCCAATTGCTGATCCCACAATATCTATAGAGAATACAAAAAAGTTTCCAACATAAATACATAAATGCATCAAAACTATTTTACATAAATACTCAAAACCACATAAACATTGACAAAGTATCATTTCCTAATTCCTAGTAAACATAGATTCCATTCTTGTTACTTCTTGGCAAATATGTGAAATCTTTTGTATTTGACAGTTGACACATCTGTAAGTATTAGTGATAGATCTTCACTCTTTAAGTCTCAACTATCTTTCTGTTATAAATGATTTGAACTCAACTAAGGAATAGGTCACAAGTTGATAGATATCACAGTCCTTATTAGTTTTTTCTCTACTTTCATTTTCATTATCAATACAACAAGTTTGTTCATTTGGTATTTTGTTGCATTAGGTTGTGCACCAAAACAGAAACATAAGATGCTATTCAAACACAAGATTTTTCTTAAAAGCACATTATTTCTTTGTGGATGAGGAACATATGAGGTGTGAAGAGCAAGATATCCTACATATTATAGACTAATTCCCCAAGTTCTTAGTTCCTAGTGCTTAACTTAGCTCTCTCGCTTTGTCCAAGGTCTGCAGAGGGACCGCATCATTTCCCATGATCTGATGCACGCTGCCTTACCCTACGCTTTGTGTAAAAGGTTGTTTCCCATGGCTTTAACCCATTACCCCAGTTATCTTTCATATTTTCCCCAAATTCTTGCCATAAATTGCCTAACATCATACCGCTTTCATAGCCAAAAACAAAAGCCAGAGACAATTTCATATTTTCATTTAACAGAAATACATTCTATTTCTTTGAGAAATGTCAAACACCCAAAAATAATCCTATAGTCTGAAAAATGCCCCTAAACCCCCAAAATTTTTCCTGCCCTAATTTCATGCATCACAAGTCCAACAGCATAAAATGATAGACGTATTTCACCACAGAAGATGCAACATATAGTTCAATTTCTTGATAATCTTTCTCAAATTCAAAATTAACATTGCAATTAGAAACAAAGGGGGCAGAATTTTATGCCCTAACATACGACATCTCTAGCATCACAAGTTGATAGAATTCACACAACAATAAACAAATTCCACACACTCTCGTCCAAAAACGAGATTCAATTCAGTAATTACGCTTATAATAAACGAGAATTTGTACAAAATCAAATTGAAATCAACTTACAGGGGCGGATTTGCGGGAAAGAGCGAGAGTGACGAAGAACAGGCCAGAAGTAGTAGCAATTGACGGCCCACAGAAAGGGTAGTAAGAGGAAGCCAAAACAGAAGAATTTACGGGCGTAATTGACGGAATCTTGCTCAGATAGACCCAATGGTCCGTCGATCGTGGGCCACTCCGGTGAAGATAGTGATGAAGTGATATTAGGGTTAGGGTTTTGATCATTGCGTATGGGATTGGGATCTGTACGGGGGGTTATGAGAACTGATGATTCCGATGGGATCACTTCCTCCGATGATCGATCCATTACTCTATCTCCCTCTCTGTTTCTCCTTACAACAAAAGAAAATCCAAAAGACAACCATCTCCCAATCCAACAAATTAAGGTCAAATCTATACGTATTATTTTTTATTTTTTTTAACTATCAGTTATTATCCGATAATAATTCTACTATTAGCTTAAAGGTTTGATGGGTAACTATCTCAACTTCCAACTTTAAAGTGACATGATTTTCATCTTTTTAGATTTGATTTGAATTTGATTCTATTTACAATAATGATTACGAATAAAATGAATAAACATACAAGTTAAACTGAGGTTAAAATAAATATGAATTAAGCATAGAAAATTAAAAATTATGTTACTGCGATTGTTGTTGGTAATAAAAATAAAAATTAAGAGTGTTATCGACGAAATTAATAGTATGAATTATGATATAACGAATGGTAATAATTTGTATTATTATAATTCAATTTGCATGGAAAGGCCAACAAATCTATAAGTGATGATCATGTAACCTTTTGGTTGAGTAATAACATTTTGATTTATTAAATGGGAGGGTCATGAATTGATGTTTGAATTAGGATAATTTGTTAAGAGTTGAGTTAAAAGATTTCTTTGACAGGTGGGCCTAGTCATCATGTTCTATACTTTAGATGGAAGAGTGATCTATTTTTTTAGAATGACTCAGATTACAAAACACAATTTCAAGTAACATAAATCGTAATAATCCAATTCAAATTCATAAAAAAAATCATTTTACTAGACCTTTATCTCTCATACATGAACTGTAACACTTTAATACACATGAGTAAATAATAGCCTGAATAGAAGACCTCTATCTCATACATAAACTATATATTTACCTTATGGACAAAGCTGTATCGTATGAATGCCATGCAGGTAAACTATAACATTAATGTACCAGACCTCTAGAAGGGTAAATCATGCTGTGTTTTTTTTTTTGTATATTGTTAGATTTGTTTAAAATGTGGTCACAGTTTATAATGATAAAATTTTAATCATGATGAAAATAATTCAAGAAACAAGTGGTTATTACGCATTCATGTGAGGTGATTTCTATAACAACTTTCAAGAGCACCAAGATAGTTTTTACAAAGTATACTACTTTCATGAAAGTCATCATCTTCAATATTGTTTCATAGTTGTACAAAATCGCCTAGAACAAGAGAACATGTTTCCGTATAGTAACAAGAATGACAAACTTCAAAGATATCAATTTCTCCAAACCAATGTACTAGAGTTCTAATCAGTCCGTCGTTCATGAACCAAGTTTGATCTTCGTTTTTGGTTTTCAGGATTGGGTTCTCTCCTTGATCTTCGCTCGGGCAAAGAACACGCCTGCAACTAAACCTAAAACCAAAGGAAAACACAAGGATTGGGTTTAAGGTTGTGTTATAAGTTTTACTATAAAATTATAATGTGAGTAGGGAAAATGGCTGACCAAAGAAAATGCTGGCAGAGTTCTCCAAACTAGTAGGGACATGAAATAGAACGATTCCAGCAACCGAGAGCGGAATCTTGTTCAGTGATCCCACCAGGCTGCACATTGCATAATTTCACTAAGAAACATGAATACATCACATTTGATTGTAAAGGCAGTTTTGGATGACTAGTCAAACAGAATTTTTTGTACATTTAAATAGGCTGGGTTGACTAAAAATTCCTCCCCTTCCAACATTTGGTTTGTCAGATATAATTATAAAAATAATATGGTCATAATAATAATCTAAACTTTATAGAAAAAACCTAGGATGCTTTATGCATTGAAAATACAAACTTTAGTCCCTCTGACCCCATTTCCTATTCGGCTATCCTTTTAACCCGTTTGAACTGTCAGAAATAACACATTAACACAACACTAAGTTGACTGATTCATGTCATCATATGTATAAGAGAATGATATAAGAGTCCTAAGAGAGAAATGTGACTTGCACTCATTTATTGTCCTACATTTGAATTTCAATATATGAAAGAAAGAATTGACTTGCCTGTATGTAGTTGCTCCTGTTTGATGAAGAAACCACATAGAAGTGAAGCTAATTGCTAGCCCAAGAAATCCACTAAATGTCATCACCACCCAGAAAGTGGGCATCCTCAGAAGGGGTCTGTCAATTATTACACACATTATGTCTTCATTGAATACTTACAGAGTTACAGTTATGTTGCACATACTCAAAGGTAATAATAACCGCAACATAAATATTTCTTTATCATCATTACAATCTACAAATCAATAAATGGGATTGATTTAGTCCACAAGGTTTCTTTATCTGTCTTAATATATGGGTATGTTATATACTTCATCAACAATAAAACAGCTATAATAATCTCTGTGCCAAGTCAAATTTTGCAATGCATGGATGTGGAAAATTTCATGAGTAGCAACATTCAGGAGCGATAGAGGTGGCATTTTGACTTGTTTACTTATGAATGGGTCAATTCAGGTTCTTTTCTAACTGTAACAGGGTTGGTAAAAAAAACAGCTCAAAATATAATGGATCAATTGGGTCAAACATGTATCATTTGACTAACAAAACAGAGATAATTGTTAAAATAATACCATTTTTGTATCTTATTTATACAATAACTACAAGTCTTCCAGGTCAGCTGACACATTGACATGAACCTGATTTGACCCAACCAGTAAGTCCTGCCCATTTTGCCAACTCTAGTTGGGAAGAAGTTTTCTCTATACTTATGCAAGTGGAGGGAAAAACACTCACGTGCTATAAAGGTAATCCACCTCGTTGAATACATAGATCAATAGAAGTCCTAAGGGCAAGGACAATGTGTTGTTAAGTAAAACCATTGAAAACTCATTCAGGTTACCAGATTTTGTGACTTGTTTGGCTGTATCCATCACTCGACGAAGTGTTAACTGCACCACAGTAAGTTTTACAAATATAAAAAAGAAAAAAAGTAAGCAACATCACCATCGGCTTATTAGTTAAAAACCTTGCAAAATATATTAAAAATCATATGATAAATTAGACAGTGTTATAAAGGAAAGCAACATAAGTTCATAAACTCCATAGCAAACAAATGTTAAGATACGAACAAAGGTTACTCACAGAATATGATGCTGTCAGAAAGCAATTTATAATCTGCCACGTGTACCCAACAGCATTAAATGAAAGATCCGTTATCCCCCCAGAGATTGCTGATATGATCTGCATGGATAAAAATGAACTAAGATGGTTACTTTATCTATTTCACCTTTCATTCTTGATTAGTTTACAAAACATAAGGGGCGTATAATGAATTTGAGTTCAGTAAATCAACAATGGTTCAAAGATTTTAGTTGATTAAAAGAAATATTACAGTTTGTATTAAGTCCAAGGCTACAGACTAAATATGAAAATTGACTCAATAACCACATTCAAGAATCAATATACCATCAAGAAAAGTGATGCCCACACTCTGTTATCATGGTGCTTGTTGAATAGATACATTTCACCAACTGCAGTTATCACATTGGTAAAATTCTTCAACACTGTGACCATGGCAACATTAATGTACCTCAAGCTGCAAACAACATGGCTAGTTTATCAGCTGTCATATACCCATCGTACATAAAGTTTTGGTACCCAAAAAGGAATGAATCTCGTACCTAAACATGCTTGTAACTAACATCCCAACAAATATAAAGTTCACAGGCAACCAAACTTTAATCAATCTCCATGTAAGCGGTTCTGTTGATATTACTCCGAGTATGCTCAAACTAGACACTATCAACACTGACACAAAGTTCTGCCAACATAAGAAATATAAATAACTTGTCAGCCAATTACAAGATAGTTAAATACTAGTATCACAAAACCAGCGTTATAGTGAGGCTATCACTTTAAAAAAGATAGAATTAGACCTGGTAGAGCATCAAAGATATCCCAGCATTAAAATCATAGCTAGAGAGGACATATTTGTTGACTAATATCATGCTACATGATGAAAGACAATATGCAAGGCCAGATAATAGGGCTTGATTGTTGACCTTTATCCTAGCAGTCTTTGAACTCCTTTCTCTATCTTTATCAAACCTTCCACTCTCCACATCCGCCTCTTTATCACCAACATTTTTCATTGTAAGAACTGACCTGCACAAGTATAAGATTACTATATGATTTTCTGCAGCGTATGGCCGATTCAAAAACAAAAACAAGAAATTGTTGACAGCTTGATGCATTCTCTCAAGTCTCAAGAGCGCTGCAGCATTGATTCACTAGGATCCGTTTAGTTCAGAGAAAAAAAAACAATCCCTACTTGTTCGTTCTCAGTTTATAATCACTGAGCAAGTGACCACTGCTGCTTCATGAAAGGGATTGTTGAGTTACAACTTACAAATCAAGAACTAAGTTAATTACAGCATCTAATTAGATAAACATAACCCTAGAACAGAAGAATGATTCAAGGCTGATCCATCAAATGCTACACAATCTGCAAAAGGCATGATTCAAAATTGGCTCTTACTTATTAACCTAATAAGATGGAACAGACTATCCTAAAAGCAAATCCAAAATCAGTTTATCTGAGAACACAAATTCAAAGCTTAAAAACTATAATCCGAGAGTTAAAAGTTCAAAATATGCAAAAAACTAGGGTTGATTCGATTTGCATATCTCATTATCTCAACACCATGATCCCAAACATCACTTCAAGCATTCATTCTCAAAGCTTTATAAACACAGATTCAGGATGATATTAAATGCCAAAATCAAAAGCAATCAAACTAGTAATCAATCAACAAAACCAACTGTCAAACCACCAAATCTACTCAAACTTATCAGCCAACAGCCCAACACTACAAAGAATACAAACTAATCTACCAAAATCAAGACGATTAGCTGCAAGATCACTGATTATCTCAAATCGTAAAGTTACAATTACGTGAGAAATGAAGTAAACTGTACCAGTGTTAGGAAAAAGCGGAGGCAAACATCGACAAAAAGGCAGGCAGTGTTCTTGAAGTTGTCGTCTGAAAAGAAGTCAACGATCGGAGGTCCGGCGGAGGTAACGGTGGTCGGAGGGTGGCGATTTTCCGGTGGGTGTTGCCTGAATTTGGGATAAATTTCAGACCAACATGCTGATTTTGTGAAGGGGGTGTTTGAGATTTTAAACTGAGTTGAATATGAGGATGGATTGAGTCAAATGGGACGACGAGTTGGACCAACGCATACATTTGCTGTGATTCTTTGTTTCTTTGATTAAAAATTAGCATTATGTTTAACACTAATTATTATTTTAGATTCTACTAATTCTTAACCCAAGTGGTTAAGTATCAATTTCAAATCTCACTCTGAGAGATAATATGTTGTATTAAGCTAGTTGTTTTCTTTTTTGGTTATTGGTGGTCCCGGTTGAAAAAAAAAGATAGGTGACATTGATTAAGATAACATCATTTGAACCAGGTCAGTATGATTGTTTATTAGAAAATATTGTTTTAAATATTAATATATTTATTTATGTAAAAAGATAATATTTTATATAACTTTCGTGTTTTCGTGAATGATGTTGTTGTGTTGGAGAAGTGAGGTGGGTCTGGAGGCGGGGGCGGATTTATTAGCAAAGTAGGGGTTCTCGGGAACCCGTTCGGTCTTAAATTTATAGTGGTAAAAATATAAAAAAAATTAGAAGGAACCCTTTAATATTTTAAAGTAGAAACCTTAAATCAAAAGTGTATGTTACTGTGATGGTTACGCTTCTATTCCTACTACCAAAAGACCTGGGTTCGAATCTTCCCCTATTATTTTTTTTATCAGCTTTTTTTCTTAAATCCGGAAGTTTTAAACTTAAAAAATAGGTTTTGAGTTTCACACAAACAAACACATCGCTCCTACTGCTACTTCTAGCAACTTCATCAAACATCCCAATTCCCAGCCACCATCTCCGGCCGCCAGCAGCCCAGCACCTCCGGCCGCACCACCTCCGGCCGCCAGCACCTCCGACCGCCACCACACCACCACCACGAGTGACGAGTTTCGCAGCTAGGTATGTCAAACTAAAGATTCTATCCCTTTGTTTCTTTAATTTTTTGTAAGAAATTGTAATTTTAACATGTATAAATTTGTGATTTGTTATAA
>BJCM01083673.1:0-15737 GCA_018326385.1 Flaveria bidentis | reverse complement strand
CATCTAAAGTGGCCACACTTGTTTGCCATCACAAGTGTGGTCCATAGGACATTCCTAAGGGATAAAACACAACACAAAAGCTTCCATGAACCACCCACTTGAAACCGCATCCAAATGCTCCATGTTTCTTGTGTCTTCCCTTTCTGCTTCTAACACGTACATCTTCATATTACAAGATATTATATCCTAATACAAGATATCTAGTAAAATGAAAGGTTCCTAATCTATTTATTACATCCCAATAATAAATAAATTACACTTTCAACCAAGCACAAATAAAAGATTATACAACCCAATTGAATGAATAAATACAACCATTACAAACATCCTAATAACACAAGGTCAAGGGCTAGGTTATGCACCATAATGAACAATGATCATATCATCCAAAACAACAATGAAATCATTCAACCAATCAAGATGCGCAATACACATTGAATCATAAAAATCAAGTCTTTACTTTGAATATCAAACCGCATACGAGTTCATACAACCGATTAAAGCAAATCAAACCATCATGTATCAATCATAACCTAGGTAGTTCAATTGTTCTAGCTAGCAATCATAATAAAAACAGAGACAAAAGAGAAATCAAAAGTATGAAACATGGATAGGGAAAGATTAAACGAAAGAAAACTAAAAACCGAATGATTAACACCCGAGGTTCTTTGATTCTCTTGCTTGGATCTTGTTCTTGACCTTCAAAATGCTCCAAAATCGTCTGAAAAGTCTCTTTCAATCCCTCCTGCCGTCTCCCCTATTAGGTTTTTTTTATAAAAACTTAAATAGTAATCTAGGGCAAAATTTTCTCGGCTGACCAATCTTAGCGCGTCGCCATAATAACCCCAAAATCTTCGCTACGCGCTAAAAACAAAATAGTCGATTTCTGACGCGGGAATCTTGGCGCGTCTCTCAGATCCTATCATCATCATGGCGACGTGCCAAGATAAGGATTTTCAGAATTCTTCCATTTGACCAAGCTTCTTCCGTTCCTTAGCTCGCACGCTTGTTTATGCTTCAAATATCAACCATTTACGCTTCTTGACCCACAAATACCTGCAAACACACAAATACGTAAATAGAAACCGAAAACTAATAAAAACGGGAAATAAAGACTAAAAAGATATACAGGAATCGCATGGAAAAACAGATGTGTTTTGCAACACATCACATTTGTTCCTCCTCCACATCTTCTTCTGTTTCCATGACCTTCTTCTCCAACATATAATCATTTTTTCGATTATCCACATCTAAAAAAGAGATCCGACGATTATAGATGATCTCTGTAAACATGATTTTATCAAAACGTTATGATCTTCTGAAATCATTGAACGAGTCGTGTTAACTTCTTCTCGAATCATATGTATTTATTTCTATGTAACAGATGAGATAGTGTTCTTCATTTAGCATGAATTTGGGGGTCTGGTGGATAGTACCGGTGGAAACGGTGGAGATGGTTACGGGTTGCTCGGATCTCTATTATTCTATAAAGACAATACTGCTTAGCGATTATTCAAATACTTGAAAGAGGTACTTTTAATTTGTTTTGATTAATCTATTTCACCCTCGTCTCTTTCTTCCCACTTTGTTCTATGACATAGATAAAGAGATGAACAGACAAGACGTACTATATCTTATGAAAGTGTTGAGAGAGGGATATGGAACTTGGGAAACCTCTCATATTACAACTCAATGAAGTAGATGGTGATACAGTACAAGGTAACTAAGGTGTTATGATGTTTGTTTTCTTGGTCTATTGCATTTTGTAAAATTAGATTTAGATAAATGCATGTTTTAAAAAAAAATGAAGGGTTAATTTTACATTTACCTCAACAATTAGTGATGTTTGTCTCTTTAATTAATTAGTAATCTTGGAATGTATGCTTAAACTTGTGTACACTTTGTAATATCATAAAGCTATTTTTCGTGAATACGTGTGTGTATAAATAAACTTCGTAAATTATAATAAAAATTGTGGTGTTGGATAGGTTTTCATGGTTCCTATAATCTTGATTATCCATAACCTTTCACTTTCGCTATTAGAAAATATCACATGGTAACCTAACCTATAATCTTTCTAGGTGAAAATTTTAACCTAACCATGTTAATTCCATATAAAGAATCTAAGATCAAAAGCAGACAATACTCTAATAGTAGTGATGAAGATCATCTTTTCATCATATGAAAGAGAAAAACACAATCCTTGATGATGAGTTTCTAAGCACTTCCAAAGATTTCTTGCTACAATGCAAGTTATACAAGGGGCGCTTATCATAACGTCAAATGTGCATATTATCTTGGGATATAGTCAGTTGTGGACTAAATGAAGGTGAATAATTTTGTTCATAAAGCAATAATGTTTCAATTGTGGTTATGTTTCTATGATCAAATTCTTATCAACTTTTTTTATAATTTCATATTCTTTAGTCCTGTTGGTATGGTTCCACTAATTATAATTGTTGGTTTTATTCTCTTTGACAGAGTATTTGCGGTATGAATGATACTACATTTGGCTTTTTGACTTTTTTGGTCAAACTAATTCATTTTTTACTTTGGACATAATATAAACATAAGGAAGTCTTTGTAGCATGTGTGCATGATGTTTAAACAAACTTACCTCAATTTTGAACAGAACCATCTTTGCCAGAAGAAAAAAACATTTGACCTCTAAAGTTAACATGTCTCATGTAACTTTGGGAAATGAATTAAGTAGTGCAAGGAAGAATGGGGATTGACTATGTGTGAATTTATGATCTTGCAGTTTATTACTTCAATTCAAGAATCTAAGAACCGTGGTTTTGTTTTGATATATGAGAGTCAAAACTAAACTCAGATTTAGTACATGCTCGCTCATGTAATCTGATTTCTTTTTTAATTTCTTATAATAGAGATACAATAGAAACCCTTTATTGATCATTGTCATCAATAAGTAATTGTGAATCAACGGGTTAATCGGCAACCTGCCGCAAGGCGCGGGAGTATTTACTAGTTCAAATAAAAATAATGTTAAGCTAAAGTATTAATTATATATAAATTAGTATTAAGCCCTATCCGTTGTAACGGGGTCGTAAACCCATATCAAGTAGCACCAATGACACACCGCAGTCAGCGACAACTAACATTCAAAAGGCTCGTAAATAAAAAATAGAAAAAACACAAAATAGGTGTAAAAATATTAAATGACGTAAGTGAAATGTAAAACATATAAAACAATAAGTAAGTCGATCTGAAACTAGAGTGTTGCCACGAGGTCGTTAAACAGAAAGATATAAGGATAAAAACGTTGAACTACACACGCTAACTCGCAAAATTTAAACTGAACCATAAAACAAAAAAATATAAAATATGAGAAGTATAAGAGATCAAAGTTGTAAGTAAAAAACTAATAAGACCAAATTGTAAAAGTTCAAAAGTATTAGATTAAGATATTAAAAAAAGTTAAAGAGTAAAAAAAGAGACAAAAGTGGCAACAACTAATTAAGCGTATTGTACACTAAAAAAAACATAACAAAGTTGATAATTAGTATTATATAAATAACTTACATACACAATAATTCACTTGCCGTTGGTTCGTATGAAATCGTCTCCCACTTGAATACCACTACTAATGCTACTACTCATAGCCTACCCAGAAATCAAAAATCGTGTTAAGACGTCACATGAATGGGGTTTCATGTGGTCACTATCGGCCATGAGAATCAATCAAGGGGCGAAGACGATAATCAGTGAAGAAAATAAAGAATAATAAAGTTATGTGTGTGTAAGGGAGATAATTAACCAACCTTAAACATAACTCTTAGGGTTTGTTTAATATCAGTAATAAAATGAACGAATGAATAAAATAAATAAAAAAATAAAATAAATGACAGAATAAATTAAATTATTATATTTCATTATCATGTTTTATTACCTTTTAATAATAATCAATTACCACAAACGATAATGTAATCAACGATATGACCATAATGATCCCTCTATTGTTACTGCTCACCCCATATGTATTCGCTTTTAAAGTCAAACCTATTTTACCTAAAATTATAAATTATTAGGTCAGTTCGTTTTAACACCCTATATCTTCAAATTAAATTAGTTGTCACATTCACATTTAATTTCACACCGACTTGCAACCATATAATAATAACTATATTATTTATTTATATTTTATATCTTAAACTTTTCAAACTAAACTATGATAATAATAATATTCTTTCCAAAATTGAGACACGTATAAAGGTTAATTATTTCGGGTCAAGTCACAAGTCTCACTCAAAGTCTTCAAACAAAGGGTCCACACGACCCCCCATTTTTACTATTCTTATTAAGGCATGACATTTAAATAATAAGTGATCAGAGGTTCAACGAGTCTCATTCCGATTAAAAATACTTAGGTTTTTTTAACAGTAGGTTTTCTTCTGAAGAGTTTGAGGGCGTGGTCCCGGCTAAAAAGCCGATAACTGAACCCGATTAAAATAACACTTATCATTTGAAACAGGATCGGATATTTATTATTACTATTTACTCATGGGACCACACCCACCTTCTCTATAAGTATACCCCACTATCAAACTCTTTGATTTTGCTCAAAATTAAAGCCCCAATTTCTTCCTTCCAGACTCTTCTCTCTTTTCACACACACATTTTGTATCGATTTTACGTCGTCGATCGGAGTTTTCCGTCGCCCTTCGCCGGAGTTTTTGCCGCCGGCAGCTGATCCTATTCGTATCATATTTGGAGGATCTTCTGTTTACGTTGTTCATCGAGAATTTTAGGTAATTTTGTGTTTTTGTTTGTGTTCTGTTTGTATTGATTAGTTGTATAGGCTATTTCGTTTAGCTTGATCGTGAATATCGTGATCAGTTTGGTTGAATAGTGATTTGTAGAAGTGAATTTGGTGCTAGCTTTTGATTTTGCTCTTTTTGGTTTCGTTTTGTTTTGTTTGGTGGTGAATTGTTGTTTTTACCGCACCGGAGGCATGATTGTGTTGAGTGGTTGTTTTGTTACGTGTTTTTGGTTCGTGTTGGAGAGGATTGATGAATTGAGGTGTTGTGCGGTGTTGTTTAGGGTTTAATTTACGAAGCTGGAGAACATCCATAGATACTGGTTCTAGGGTTTTGGATGTTTTATTTATAGCTTTTTGATCGTGTTTAACGTTGTTTTTTAATTGAATTTGGAGGTTAACAAACTATTTTTCAAGTTTCTGATTGGTGTGGGTTTTGTAACAAAAGTTAATACAAGGGTTTCTAATGATTCTGAAGCTAAAAGTTGGCGTTTTCAACTAATTCAGAGTACTTAAGATTGTTGTTCTTCTTTCGTTTTTGTGTGATTGTGTTGAGATGTTCGATTTTCACGATCTGTTTCTTGGTGTGTTGTTACGAGTTTTTGGTTCGTATTGGAGAGGACTGATGAATCGAGAGGTTGTACTCTGTTCATGGCAAGTTGTACCTTGTTAATTTGGGGTTAAATGTGAAGCTGGAAAACTTCCATAGATACTGGGTTTTAGGGTTTTGGATATAGTTTTTTGTAACTTGGGTCGTATTTAATGTGGTTCCTTAATTGAATTTTGAGGTTAAACAAACTATTTTAGTATTTTTCAAGTTTCTGAGTGGTGTGGTTTTTGTAGCAAAAGTTAATTTCAAATTGATCTATTTGTTAAAGGTTTTTGTTCATAATTTGAAGTAATTACAACGATTCTGAAGCTAAAAGTTGGGGTTTCAACTGTTTAAGTCTTCATACTTCTGGTTGTTCTTTTTCTTTCATTTTTGTATGCTAGTTTACTAAATCCGTTCTTGAGAGAATGAAATTACCCTTTTAAATGTGAAAAGGGGGAAAAATTCTTTTTTAAAGTTCCCTAATAATTGTAGGACAATATGGCACAGAGTCAGACCCAAGAACTTGAGTATATGATTAACGATGAATATTATGATATGAGCGATTCTGCGGACAGCTCTTTTGAAGTCAACAATAATCGCTCACGTAGAAGGCTTGTTGCCGATTCAATGGACTCGGATTTCGAGGACGATTTTGACCAGGTATCATGCTTTTTGCGTCTATGCTTATTATTAAGTAAAATACGCTTTCAAACATCTGTTGGATCTCCATGTAGGATGTATTTTGGAGTATGTGATACATGAACTTATAGTTTGAGCTTGTTCAGTTTAATTCTATGGTTTCACTTCTGATATATGCAGCTTATTTTTTGATAATTGAGCGATGGTTTTTGATTTATTAGAGCAAGCCAAAGACGGACACCTCAGCTGAAGAAGCTAGAAATGGTAAAGACATACAAGGAATCCCTTGGGAGAGACTCAATTTTACAAGAGACAAGTACCGTGAAACAAGATTAAAGCAATACAAAAATTATGAGAACCTGCCACACTCCCGTGAAGATCTTGAAAAGGTCTGTTTAATTAACTAATTGAATCATAAGTTAGATATCATAGTGCTATACGACATGCATATTTGTAGTCTTTTTACCTTACCTGTAAACTGGGTATCAAATTGTTACTTCTCGCTTGGATGTTGAAGGATTATATGGATGTTAAGAGGGGTTTCCCAAATCCCAATTGTTATTCTTTCTTTAAATTACTATTCTTGTTATTCTTTATATTTAGTTTAGCCTACTTTAAGCTCAAGTTTACTATGAAATTGGTGACAGGAGTGCAAGAAAGTAGACAAAGGCCACACTTTCTATGATTTTCAGTTCAATACAAGGCTTGTCAAGCCAACAGTCGTGCATTTTCAGGTATAAAATCTCACCTATTTAAATTAAACAAAATAATATGAAATGCTGATTTGTGTGATGTGCTTTATATTTTCTTGTTAATCTTCTGTCTTTTTTATATGGGTCTTTTAAGTCATCCCTTGTTCTATAAGCTTGCATTATATTACTTGTCAGCCTACCCTACACTGATTAAGTGTGTACTCCTTTATTCTATTTTTCCATTTGCAATTTGTTTTTTTTGTGGGTGCACAAGTTACTGGTTTATTGTAGATGTAACGTGTGTTACGGTCGTTTTAGTGGGCATTCTCTACATTTCAGCAGGCACTGGGATGTGGAATGGCAGATTCATTATTTTTTATTTATTTTTTAAGTTGGTGAATGGTGTGATAGTTTGGACTACATCTTGTTCTTACTATATTAGCATCTTTGCTGTTTATGAAGCTAGTTACTGTTCTTAGACGGTTCTTGTTCACTGATCTGCACAACAAACTACTTTTTACATTAGCTTGTTTATAGCAACTTACTATTTCTGTAGAAATCGCAGCTGGCCATTTACTTAATTTTATTTTAAGAAAAATGATTCACAGGCCTAAAAATATGCCTAAGAATGAGATCGAGACACGCGATAAAATCAAGGAGAATAACAAGGAGAGAGAAAATGGCTAAGCCATGTGTCAAGCACTGAATGGATTAGGTCAATTTTTTAGGCCTTTGTGTCATTGCTCTTATTTTAAGCATTAAAAGAAACAATTAGATTCTGGGCTTCCTTTTGATTGATATAGTTTTTAGCCCGGCTCAGATGAGCCGGGTCCTGTATTTACTATAATCCTTTTTGTGCAGATTAAAATAAGTGCCCCTATGTCATGAGAGTTTTAAATAAAATCACGAGCCGTGCAATCCTGAAATTGGTCAAGTTGATTCCCAACAGCTGACAATTTCATGCTATGTTGGAAGCATTGGGGAGGTATCACTTGGCTTTCTGAGATATAGATGTTGTTCAACACTTCAACTCACAAATACATTCATAGTTCATTTTTGGAACTGCTGGAATTTTTTACCAGTTGATTTTACTATCTTCTAACAAACATTTGGATGCAGATATGGATCCTAAGGGTGTTGTATTAATTTTTTTAAAAGTCTTGTTTTCCTAAATGGTGTGCTCTCTCATTTGTTTAACCTTGGTTGAATCGGAATATACTATTTTATCTACACGTGTGCGTCTGGCAAATTCTGCATTGGGTTGGTTTAGTTTTGTAATGGGCTTCTGTTTTTGGCTATATTATATGCTTATGTTTTAACAATATATGCATGTTTGGGACAACCACATTATTTTTTATTTCAGCCATAAAAGCAGGGTGCCATTTATATGAAGCAGCAGGTGGATTAAGGCAGCTCTTAATATGGTATGACAGGGACATATATTCTAACATCTATGAAAAAAATGTCTCATGTAGACGCTTTTTTCATGTTTTAGTGCTTGGCTTGGGACCTAAAGCTAGTGTCTACTTTCTTGCATTCATATTCTAGTTCCTTGATCTGTTTGAACGTAATTACTAGCATACTAATCCTTTGCTTAGATTCTTGCTATACACAATTTATGGTGCAAATATACACACGCAGCTTGGTAAGCTGCCTTTACTTTCTCTTCCCCATGATTTACTTCTATCCGAGTGAAATGAGTTTCCCAACATTCTCTCTAATGATTGATTTGTATAATACAAATGCATATTTTGTTGATGATTCTTCATGGTACTGAACTTGTGTCAATGCCCATGTGCTTTCATCTTATGTTCTCTCTAACATGTGCTTGCTCATTTATGCACAAGTTTACCAGTACTCCCTTTTGAGTGTGTTTTCTACTGTCTTTCTATATTACTCTGTTTTTTTCGCCTGCATTTGTTATATTAATATTAAACTTGCACGCATATGCATCTCTGGGGTTTTGTCTGCTGTTTTCACGATGTAGCATTACATGATTAATCTTACAAAGGGGTTTTCCTCTTCGGTTTTTCTTTCATCAATTTTTTTCTTTCTTTCTTTTTTTTGTATGTTGTAGCCAGCAACATCTTGTATGCTTTTGTTCTTTTAGATACTGTTCACTTCAGGAAAATCTATAGAGCAGTCTTGAGTGTACAACGCTTTTCATTTCTGTTACTTAGCCCTCCTTTTTTGGTTATTGCATGGTCTAACATTCACCTTCATGTTTCACTGGTTACACTCCTTGTTACGTGTCCTTTGGAGTTTGCAGAAAATAACAGCCCTGAGTACGGGAATATCCTTATTCCTTTTTATTTGTTTTATCAGCCGTTTCAGCTCTGCTGGCCGTTACTTGCTCTATATTTATTTACTTTTAGTTGTTCTGTTTTTAGTTGCTTTCGCGTGTTTAGATTCTTTTTGATTTGTTAATATAATTGTACTTGGTATGTTCCCTATTTCACACAATCTTGATTGCTTTGTTATTAAGTAGATTTGACATACCTTCTCAAGTAATTCAAGGACCACTAACTGGTTTATAAATTTAAAGCATATTACTGTTTTTTATTTATTTACTTTGAGATTGGGTACATTTTCAATTAAGATGAATGTGCTTCTTGGTTGCATGTGTGCAACTCATGTTGCTTGATGATTAATGATTGCCTATGTGCAAACCTGATCACCTTTTCTTCATTCTTCCAGCTAAGAAATCTCTTATGGGCAACCTCAAAACATGACCTGTACCTTATGCAACACTACTCGGTTATGCATTGGTCTTCACTTCTCAAAAGGGGCAAAGAAGTAATTAATGTTGCTATGCCCATTGTACCTACTTTGGTAAGCAATTCTTATTAACCATTATATCAACAATTCTTATTAACCATTATACCAAGGGTGGAAAAAGGGCGGCTTGTGTAAGCTGTAACATGTCATATAATTAGGGTGGCCATTCACGCCAGGTTGGTATTGGACAAGTCAGTCGTAGAACTGTACAATGCTAATAACTCACTAGATGGGGTAGAAACCCAGCCTGAAAATGACCCATTTAATTAATTGTGTTGGAAAACTCAACCGTACCATGGCAACAGTTGATCCATGTAACCCAAACCAAACAGGGCCACCTTGTTTATTTAACGGGCTGGTGGGTCAACCCATTTATCTACAATACAACTAAATATATCCCGTTTATTTAGTGTCATGGATGGAATGGCCACCTCTAATAGTGACCTGAATTGGGTTGGGTCGGGCTAGAATTGTTTGACCCACAAACACGTTCTGATACCTTTTTCTAAATTTGTCAACAATTAATGTGCTAAAATATGATTCACAAGAGTGTATTGTTAAAATATGCATCTCAATACATTTCTGATGAATTTCAACCTGTTTGACCTGGTTCCTGATTGTCAAAATGCAGAAATATCCTGGATCTTTTTCTCGTTCACTGTCTCGAGTTCAAGTAAGCACTATGGCCGTCAAGGACAACTTAATTGTTGCTGGTGGTTTTCATGGTGAACTGATCTGCAAGGTATGTTTTTTTTTCCTTTTCTAATTTTTATATAATTTGAGTTCCATAACTTAAAAGTGTTTTCCATTCTAACCACTATCTACATATAGTATCTAGACAAACCTGGAGTCTCCTTTGCCACAAAAATTGCAACCGATGAAACTGCCATAACCAACTCAGTTGACATATCCCACAGCTCAAGGTTTGTGTTAAATTTCTGTTTTTTCTTTTGTAAATTTCATGTTTTTCTATTATGTTTTTATATCTGTATCAAACCAATTGCTTCATTTGCAGTGGGTCAATGAGAGTGATGACAGCTAACAATGATGCACTCATAAGGGTTTTTGATGCCACCAGTTTTATTTGCGTGGATAACTTCGCATTTCTATGGTCCGTTAATGTGAGTATCCCCCGAGTCACTTCAAATCTTGTACTCATTACTGTAATCATATTTTTCCCAGAATTATAGTTGACATGTATCCATACCTAATTTGTTTTTCAAAATGGAAAAATAAAGTGTTGGCGGATCATTCCAACCCTGCATGTTCCGTTATGACCTCCCCTAAGAAGTTATCTGTTTGTTTTGACGTGTCAATTTTACGATTTACGTGTATGCAGGATACATCTGTTAGCCCAGATGGTAAATTATTAGCCGTCCTTGGTGACAGCACAGAATGTTTGCTCGCCGATGCTCAGTCTGGGAAGGCAAGTTCCACTTTCTGATTATTATTTTTATATCTTGAAAAACATGCTATTCGACTTTAAGTTTTACTGAAAAGAAAACATTGTTCTCATCATACAGGAAATCAGCAAATTGAAAGGGCACTTAGACTACTCATTTGCATCTGCATGGCATCCAAACGGACAAATTATAGCAACCGGGAACCAAGACACAACCTGCAGATTATGGGATATAAGGAACACCGCCAAGTCTTTAGCCGTACTCAAGGGTCAAATGGGTGCTATCCGAGCCATACGGTTCAGCTCAGATGGTAAACACATGGCCATGGCTGAGCCAGCGGACTTTGTTCACATATTCGACTCACAAACAGGTTATCAATCGGGCCAGGAAATCGACGTGTTTGGAGAAATAGGTGGGATTTCGTTTAGCCCTGATGGTGAAGCGTTGTTTGTTGGGATATCAGATCGGACTTATGGTAGTGTGTTGGAGTTTAACCGAAGACACCGTAACAGATACTTGGAGGTGATATTTTAGTCAACCGTACCTGGGCCCGGGCCAAGGCTGTGCCTGAGCCGGTGGTAAGTTTCTGTGATTAGCTGTCGTATATATATTATGAAGCCGGTTTGTACATGTACATGAAGTTGTAGCGCCAGTTTATTTTGTTGGCGCGCTTGTTTATCAAACTGAGAATTGTGGATTGGTTTGGTTTGCATGATAGAATTGGTGCTAGATATTGTAATTATGTGTAGTGAGAAGAGACATTTTGTATGAATTTGATGCATTGATTTGATTTTAAATACTCTCTTGTGATTAACTATTAACCATCGGTACACATGTTTTTGCTGTCTACTTGAACTGCGGTTCTTTGAAATTTGAATTGTTTGTAGCTTAAGAACTTGAACATAGCTTGAAAAAACACCCCCGTAACGGTGAGCTCAAGTCCAATTAATGTTGACTCGGTCCATGAATAGTCCTGATCAAACGCGGGGACTCGGATCACAGAAAAGTGAGGTTATTGATATGCGTATCATGTGTGCATGTGTTGTGGGCGCGTGTGTAGGATGAAATAGCGAAATTGTATAGACTAAATCGATTCAATGATATAACAAGATTAAAAGAGCAAACTACTGTTAGGAGTTCCATTGTAATATTTGTAAAGAAATGAGGACTAAAACTATCAAGAAGATTTATGTAAATGTAACCTTACAATTTATCTAATCTAGAAGACCGATGTGTCTTCTAGATTTCTAACGATTCTTATCATTTTAACATGTCTAGTATGACTATCCTCCCTTATATATGTGTTGCATCTCGGACTCATTTATCCCTCCCCTATGTTGTATGTGTCATTTCTTGATTGTTAACGGCGATTCGATTCTCATGATTCATCCAGCTTATTATGACCTACATATATAAAACTAAAAAGAAATAAAATTTATTTTTGTGTTTCTATAAAGATAAATTTAATTGGTTAGTTGATATATTGGTTGACGATTGAAGTATACTCTTAGGCACTACTTTTGAGCCGGTGGATACAAGCAAAACTAGAGTTGAAAACATACACCGCGTATCTGATTAGTGAAATCATAATCTGCAAATAAATAATAATATTAAAAGGCTCGAAATCAATGTGTTGTGTTTGCGAATGCAAGTGAACAAGTGATGTCGACTGAATTATAATAAATAATTTTTCTTAATAAATACCAAATTACTTGAATGGTCCTGAAAGCGAGAGAATATTATTTTGGAGTTTGATAACCTTTTTAAAATTTTAGGAATTTAATTTTATAACTATTTAAAAGACCTTAACAAGTATTGATCTCCAATGTAATAAAACAAATATATAAAAAAAGTAAAATAAAAAAAGAACCAGGTTGTTACACTGGACGAAACACGTGTTATCGAACTTGCTAACCAGCATGTGGCACATTCGCCCTAGAATGTTCTAGGACATAGCTCTAAACCAAAGTCGATGGGTGATGTTTGAACTATATATTATCTTTGTCAAACAATCGCAGTACACTCACTCAGATCATCGTCGTGAGCTAGCCACCCAAACTGTTTACTAAGTGAATTGAATCTAGGTCTTCACTAGAGAACCTAAACGTCCTACCACTAGACCACCTTAGAATGGTTAGCTTGTGACACTAAACACTTCAAGCATTCATCTGGCTTGAAAACCAATCAATTTTGGTCATGTTTTCACTTGTTTGGTGTGATTTGCTCAAAACCGACTAGCTTATTTGAATCCATCTATTATCTCAGAATCAAACCAGTAACATCGATTGTTAATGTTTTAACTAGGTCGATCATATATTGGTTACTTGATTAGTTGTATACCTATTGTCATATATAGGTGAGTTTGGGTCCAATGATAAAACCATTTAGAGTTAAATTGGTAAAGCTCACCTTGAGGTCAAAGGTTTGAGCCACGCATATGCTGGATTTATATGAATTAATAGTATGCTAGATTGTTGAGTGAGTAATTGTTTTATATAAAACTTAATATTACATATTTAAAAAAGTATCACTAATGTTAGCATCGAGACATTATAAAAAACAGTACAAACAAGTCCTACTTTTTACCTATAAATATATCACGAGTAACAATTTATATCTGTAGGGGTAGGTCTTGTTTAAAGTTAGTTTAGTGTCAAAACATATGATGCTGCCAAAATGCGAAACATGTCATTTGGTCGAGGGGTACCTCCCTATAATCACACTCAGTTGTATAAATAATTGCACAACTTATATAATAATTACGCAACATCAACGTATATAGTTAAAAAATATAATTACACAACCTATATTTTATCTAAGGGTATTGGATTTTAATAATCTCAAATTTTATTTATTGGCTGAGATTAATCTCAACTCAGGGAATGTTTACAATCACTTCTTTCTTCAATGATCTCTTACTAACTGAGAGTTAACAATCGTTAGTTTTTTTTTATGAAATAAGACCAACTTTGAGCAATTTTTAAATTCTAGCATCGCCTAGTCTTAATTAGGTCTGTCTTCCATTGTCTAGCCTTCATCATCACCTGAAATCTACCTCCAACAAGTTTGGTGGTTCAAATCAGTAGGGGGAGATTGATGGGTTTTTGGGTGTGAAAGTTTCAAATTGACGGACCTGATGACAGATTTCAACTTTCTATTTAGTATTTTGGCCACAAAGACAGTTCACATTATCAAAAAACTAACGTGGTTAACTCTCAGTTAGTAGGGGATCGTTGGAGGAAAACAAACTCAAAGTTGAGAGTATCTGTAAACATTTACTGAGTTGGGATTAATCCTTACCAATAAATGAAACTTGGGATTATTAAAATCCAATAACCCTTTATATTACACATGTTTTAGCGAATGTACATTGACTTTTTTTATAAAAAATATTTTTTATAAATTATATAGAAATGTTATACTCAAATTAAAGATAATATAATGTTTGGTTTTATGTATTATTTTTTAAATATTGTTGCATAAAAAGATCTTTTACGATCAAAAGAAATAGGAGAATTTAAATAAAGTTAACAATTATAAACACTTACAATTTATCCTTCTAGACTTAAACGAGATGTAACAGACAACTTGAGGGTGCCAAACATGATGACATAAACATACGAGAGGTTCAAAACATCATTACATAATTGTAAAAGAGGCTCCAAACTCATAGAGTTCCAAGCCTTTAACAGACACTATTGCATTAATAAGGTTGCACTTATACAACTTTAGTGAAATTGGTTTTTATTTAACATTACACATAATCCTAAACTCAATTTTGCTGAGGTGAAAACTTTCTTAATCCTAACTTTTGATTGCTAGATCAATGGTCAATACTTCTGTGATAACATCCTTTTGTATTTGAATCTTTATAATATTTATATTATAGCTTATACATTGTATCTTTTCCTTATTAATGTATTTAAAATGTACCAACATTTAAAAAATAAAAACAAACCTTCTCATTACAAGCAATAACAATAATAATGAAATAGAGTTCGAAGCTGACTTTTGAAATGTTCTATGAAAAATAATGACTACTTGATTAACTTTTGTATCGTGAGAAAGAAGGGTAATATAATTTCACAACAATAATTGCAAAATATATCATAAGATTTTATTTCTATTTTTTAATCGTGAAATGACAATTTGCCATGTGATGGTTTATTATATCTTGATCATTCTTGAAATTATGGAGTTAATTCAACGAAAAGCACGCATTGTGAACAATATTCGAGAAGATGCATGAAACATTTGTTAACAACTTTAACTATAACAAATTATTACAGAATATCTGTAAGATTTATGATATGAATGATAATATATAAATTATTTATTAAGTAATTTAGATTTAAAAAAAATTAAAACACCATTTGCTATCAAATGAGTACTTTGGCTGAAAAGAGTTCACAATATAATCTATTTGCTATCAAAATTCTTTTTAAACAAATACAAAATAATATTTTATTTTAAGCAAACAATTTTTTTAATTTTTTAATTTTTTAACTTGATAATTTACATATATGAGATCTATAAATATTAATAAAAGAAGGTTTTTTTTGACACTTGTCGTCTTTTTAAATCATCTTTTTGACATTTATTATTTTTTTAAACATCCATACTTTATTTTCTCTCTAAAAGTGTATTAAAGTAATTTAAACACTTAAATAATTTCTCTCTCTTCATAAAAATTAATTTGATCAATTGATATATTTTTCTCTCTCATCTATAATTTTTTAAAATCAAACTATATTTTTTTAAATAATTTTTATTAAGAAAATTAAATTTTATATTTTCTAAAACATTGAACCTCTTGAAACAAAATATTTTAAATCATTTTTTTTGAATATAATTAT
>BJCM01083672.1:0-13465 GCA_018326385.1 Flaveria bidentis | reverse complement strand
ATAATAATATGCAATCACAACAATTAAACTAAACATAATTCTTTATTTAGTCATATATTTGTAGGATTACATTTTACAAAATTGTCTAATAATTAGAATTTTACATTAGTAATCGTAATTCAAACTACACGTCATTATCATTTCTTTTATTCTTCAGCTAGTGGTAGACATGAACATTCATGAAGAGGCTAATGTCTAATAGATCAATACCCACCCATATGCACAGCTTCCTTATATAGTCGTGCCAATCAATGAACATGTTAAACGTGTATACAAAATTATAATACATTAGGATTACCTGAAAAGGCATACTTAAACAATCAACGTAAATTTGGTGAGAATATGGTTTAATCAATAACATAATTCATTTTAATTGATGCAACATAATAAAACTCACAATCAAACCTACTCATATCTCAAGTGATTCATAACTATCTCATACAAATCATAAGATCCAATAATATAACATCACAACCCTCATCCAGCAGATGCAAGTTGACATATTCCTAAGTAGTGTTATATATATTATTTGGCGGTTCCTCGTCTGAATTAATGGTTGTGTCAATATGACAGTAATATATCAAAACTTTAAAATTGTGTGTTCATTTCAATAACAAATAGTATGCTTTTCCCAAAAAAATTATAAATAAAAAAGGGTCATGTTACTCATCTTATTTTCAGCTACAAGTCAAATATTTTTTATAAAATAATTATTTGCTAGAACTAATTCTTATTTTTTTAAAATTTTTAGCATTTAATTTAGTCAAAGTTTCTAAACAGTAGCTATGGTTACAAGTTTCATAATAAATAACAGATGTAGCTACATATGTCTAAAAATTCTAAAATTTATAATAATTGTCTCATTCTTTATATCTTAAATTATGCAAAATTTTCATGAATTTTACTTGATGTTTTACTATTACTTTTTATTTTCTTCTCATTAATTATTTTAAAATATAAAACTTGTCATACTTGTGAATTAGTTCACAAAATCTATTCTGTAATTCTAATATAGTATATGAGTCATCATATATATATTTCCAGAATTTTATTGAGTCCAAATCTTTGTTTGGGAATTTTCTTCTATTTCCTTGAATTAATTATATAAATTAATATATCCTATATAAATATTTTATAAATTACATATTATTATTTCTAATATTTTCTCATAAATTTATGAATATTATTCCCACAATCATAGTTATTTAAGTATTTTATCTATTTTATCATGAATAACACATGTTTTCAAACATTAAAATCTTTTATTTTTGTTTAAATCCTTGGTTTTTATAAAATTCTCAAATTTCCTGTTTTTAAATCTTTTCTTACTGATTTCAATAAAAAAATCACGTGTTCATGAGGTTTTGTAAATACATTGATGGTTTAGCTTAACGGGTTGGTTATATGTGTTGGTTAAACAAATATACAACTTCTTAAACTTGTTAATCATAGGTGTTGAGAATCAAACCTTTTTTTAAAGTAGAAGAAAGACTTAGGGAATTCCTTGCTTAGATTCTTGATGACCCATTTGGTGTGGTGGTTCTTAAGCTTAGAGGATTGGTCACAAGCTAGTTGAAAGAGATTGATGTTAAAGATATAGTGCCTCTGATGATGGAGCTTGGTTGATGTTGGAGTCAAAAAGGAGAACAAGAAATGGTTGATCTTGGTTGTGTGATTTGTGGACCGAGATAGAGGGAGAGCGCCGAGGGATGGTGGAGGTTGTGGTGGTTTGCGGTTGATGGGGATGGTGGTTGTGGAAGTGTTATTCAGCCGAAGGGTTCAAGGAGAATGGAGAAGTCATCATTAGCTCTAAGCTAGGCTTGGTGAGTTGGTGGTTTTAGACTCATCAGGCGGCAATTAGATGCTAGGTGTCATAGCATAGAAAGGGTTTAGTGTATGGTTTGCTAGGTGTCACCTCTAGATGTTAATTACTCTTTTAGTAGTTAAGTTTAGGTTAGTTAGTTAATTATTTACTAATCTAGGTTAGTTATTGTCCTAATGAACAGATTATTAATGTTAAGGTTGTGCTTTAGTTAGTGTTTAAGTGTTTAGGATTAGTTTGGTTTTGTTTTTTGATATAAGGTTTCTAGATGTTAACTAGTTTAGTAGTGTTTGTGATACTGATGCAGTCGGAAACAGAGAGATAGATAATTGAGCCTGTTGATTCAACAAAAATACCAGGAACAATTCTTCTAACTATCGTTGATTCACAAAGAATACCGATAATCAGTGTTTACACTAACACACACTGTGATAGAGAAAAAATACAGATTTTTCATAAACTTCAATAATTCATTCCCCCATCTCTTACAAACATATAAAGAAACAAAACCAAATTCGAATGGGCCACAAAACATAAATGGCAAAAACTGGGCCAAATGCAAAGTCCAACAAAATGTAAAAATAAGACAAAAATTAAAATAACTCCTATAATAAGCCGTTTTTGGGCTGAAACGATGATCAAAACCGCCTGCGGCGTTTGTGAAAACGTGCTCCTCGGTCCAACGGTCCTGAAACGGAGACTTCTAGCCCAAGTTATGCCCATTTTAGTGAAGCCTCTTTTGATAAGCGATCTTGAGCCTCCAAAAAGACTAAAGCTTGCTCATCCACACTTGGGCCCACATCAGTTTGATTAAGTTTGGACGACGGTTAGTTTGTTCGGACGAACTTACAAAGATTTGGACGACCGTAAGTTTGTTCCGACGAACTCTCGTAATGACCCTATTTAGACACGTGTCTTCGTCCAAACCGTTCATTTTTGTGTTCGGACGATCTATTCTATGATCGGAGGCAACTCTATTGGCTTGAGACATTTTTAAGGATTACGTGGAAAAAACGAACAATTTTAAAAATTTCCTTTTGCAATAATGTTTGATCTGGCATGGATGTTTTAAGTTTTAATAACGTTTGATCTAGTGGATGCGGCTATTTCCCATGTGTGTAATTGGTATATAGGACCACTTACCGACAAGAACAAATAAGAAATTAAGATATGCTAGTATTAAAAAGAAGAAAATTGAGATGAGTACGTTGCGTCAAAATTGAAATGTGTTGCAGCGCGCATATCCATATGTGCCATATTGTATGATTTAATTTGCAAATGGAAATATAGGTGAATGCCTATGCTAAGCAATGGGAGGAGCCCAATATCATTACCGTAGTCATTATTTTCTAGACTGCTTGTATACTAGTCTTTGTGGTTGTGAATGAGATCGAGAACACCTTATAGTGCAAAAAATCTCGAACATATAATAGGAATGTAACAAAAATTTCTTTTAATATTTATATGTATTTATCCCTTTTTATTATTTTTAAGAAGTAGGGCAAATTAGGCTAAATAATTCAATGAGTCAACTCAACAAGTAACTCAACTAAGCAGGTGTAGTCGGTTGGAGCATTGCGCGCATGCAATTGCGTTGAAGTAGGTCATGAGGCTGGGAAAATGAAATAGATATGTATTAAATATATCCAGCTCTACTACCATAAAAAATTGTATCATTATATCTCTTAATGAACTGATTTGATGTGTTCGTATATAAGGCAGGTGGCTTACTTACCGGCAGGACCACATAGCATTGTCATGCGGTCCCCAAGTAACAAGGTCTTGAACACTATACGGAATTTCATAGAGAAATGGCCACACGAAACTTTAAGGTAGGAGATTGATTTAGTAAAACACTAAGTTATGCAGAGATGTATTTTTAATACTTTAACATATGCAAAACTTAACCTTACTAGTGACTCATTATTAAACGGGATAAATTAAAAGCTTACGGAGATATGGAACTTTCACAAACTATACTTGTTCACCATGCCACATTGCCTCACTCATTAATCTACTTAAAAAATTATGTTGTATGTTTTATCTCATCAATCATAGGACTGAATCCTCGTAACTTAGCTTATAGATTATCATAAACGTCTTATTACAATTAGGCAACATGCTCTTTAGTGGTAGAAAGGAAATATCTAGGAATGACGAATGTTATAAACAATTTTTTTATGACCATCCATGTTGTAAAACCGATTGAGAATACGTACGCGGAATATCAATCAATACAAAGATGACACAAGAAAGAATAAACGTGAACAAGAACTTTCAAATGATTATTATGAACTGAATAATTTCGGATGCTCCACCGATTACAACTCTCTGGTATTTATAGTGTGTAACTAACTATAACTAACACTCAATAAATATTGAGAATTTACACTAAGCACCCTACACTATATCTTCCGAACGGAAGTAACCTTTCAGAAGATTTCCCACTAAACATATGTATACTTCGGAAGAAATCCAAAGTACACAATAACATCCTTCCGAAGTAAACACAACCTTCGGAAGATATCAACTTAGCTTCGGAAGACTATGTTAAGCTTCGGAAGAAACTTAACCTTCGGAAGTTCACTTGTTTTGGGTTGTAATACTTCACAATCTCCACCTTAAAATCCAAAACAAGATTTTAACCAACTCCCAATGCATCCAAGCAAAACTTTAACTTTCCACCAGGTAGAGACTTTGTAAACACATCTGTTGGATTCTTTAAAGTAGACACACCTTCCACTTTCACCTTACCAGTATTCACCACATCCCTTATGAAGTGTAACTTCACATTAATGTACTTTGTTCTCTCATGAAATATGCTATTCTTTGATAACTGAACTGCACCCAGGTTATCACAGAACACCACTGAACCTGCACCTTTGATTCCCAATTCAGAAACAAAACCATGCAGCCACATAGCTTCCTTGACTCCTTCAGTCAATGCTATGTACTCAGCCTTTGTTGTAGATAATGCCACCACATGCTGCAACTGAGCTTTCCAACTTACCAAGTTACCCAGCACTTGAAATGCATATCCTGTAATAGATCTACCCCTATCCAGATCATTGGCAAAATCTGAATCTACATAACCAATAATTCTGTCAACCTTCTCATGTTCATGATGCCCAAACACTAAACCATAGTGCTTATTACCCCTAAGATATCTCAAGATCCATTTTACAGCAACCCAATGAGCTTTCCCCGGATTTGACAAATACATCAAGCTCCTAACGACATTGGCATAAGGTACTTTCTCCATATATCTAACTTCAGCTTCTGACTTAGGACAATCAGAACTTGACAGTTTAATATGAGCACCTATAGGAACTGTTACCGGCTTCACACCATCCATCCTATAGTTACTTAGTACCTTCTCCAAGTAACACTTTTGAGACAACTTCAACACCCTGTGCTCTCTGTCTCTTGTAATCTCCATGCCCAATATCTTCTTTGCTTCACCCAGATCTTTCATCTCAAACTCTAACATCAATATTTTCTTAGTAGCTTCAACTTCCTCCAAGTCTGAACAAGCCACCAACATGTCATCAACATACAGTAACAGATATACAAATTTGTTCTCACTGTATTCCTTAAAAACACCCAACTATCATAGCTACTCCTTTTAAACCCGTTAGTCATCATATGTTCATCAAACCGTTTATACCACTGCCTAGGGGATTGCTTTAGCCCATATAAAGACTTATTAAGGAGACATACTTTCTCTTCCTACCCCTTCACCTCAAACCCCTCTAGCTGCTTCATATAGATAGTCTCATCCAGCTTCCCATGCAAAAATGCAGTCTTCACATCCAACTGATGTAGCTCCATATCCATAGAAGCAGTCAATGACAACATAACCCTTATAGATGAATGTTACACCACAGGTGAGAATATTTCATTATAATCCACACCTGGTTTTTGTGTAAACCTCTTAGCTACTAGCCTAGTCTTGTACCTAGGAGATTCACCTTCAGAAATCCCATCTTTCAGTTTGAACAACCATTTACATGACATAGACTTGTGACCCTCAGGTTTATCAACCAGCTCCCATGTGCCATTTTTATACAGAGATTCCATCTCTTCCTCTATGGCCTTACACCATTTTTCATTTTCTTTCACAGAAATTGCCCCAGAGTATGACAATGGTTCATAAATGCTTTTTTCTTCAGCAGCAACAAAGGCCATTGCAGACAAATCCATCCCCTCTCTAAACCTCAGAGGAGGTATCACTTGTCTCCTCTGTTTATCCCTAGCCAACTAGTAATCATCTATACCATCTCCCTGGCTACCAGAGGTACCTTGATCAACACCTTTATCATTCACACCTCGCTGCTTCACCTCAATCTAAACCCCACTCTGATCTTCAACCTTTGACTTCCTTTTTTCTTGAATGTCTTTATACATAACATTCTCTTGAAAAGGTACATCTCTGCTCACTATCATCTTAGGCCTGTTCCCTTCTAGCCTCTATAATCTATTCCCTTTAACACCCTCAGGGTATCCTAGAAAAACATATTTACAAGCCCTAGGTTCCAACTTCCTTTGGCTAACATGAGCATATGCCAAAGATTCAAACACCTTAAGTTCCCCATAGTCACCCTTTCTTCCTGACCATGCCTCCATAGGTGTCTTCATGTCTAATGCTGCTGATGGAGACCTATTGACCAAATATGCTGCAGTGGAAATAGCTTCAGCCCAGAACATCTAGGGTAAAGCACAACTAGCCAACATACACCTTGCCTTTTCAAGTAAAGTTCTATTCATCCTCTCAGCCAGCCCATTCTGCTGAGGAGTCCCTGGCACAGTTCTATGTCTAGCAATACCATGAGTTTTACAAAACTGATTAAACTCATGACTGCAGAACTCCAACCCATTATCAGTTCTTAACTTCTTGACTTTCCTCTCTGTTTGAGTTTCCACAAGGACTTTCTATTCCTTGAATTTACTAAAAGCATCACTCTTATTCTTCAGTACAACAACCCAAACTATTCTAGAATAATCATCAATCAAGGTCATAAAGTATCTAGCACCACCCAAAGAATCAACCTTAGCAGGACCCCATAAATCAGAATGAATGTATTCTAATACCCCACTTGTGATATGTCTAGCCTTTGAAAACTTTACTCTCTTGTGTTTACCAAGAATACAAGTTTCATAAAAACCAAAATCATAATTGCTCAACTCAGTCATTAACTGTTGCTTATGCAACTCCACCAGTCCCTGATGACTGATGTGACCACGCCTCCTATGCCATAGCATAGCCTTAGAACTACTATCACTTGAGGCAGATGCCACCTGAGATTCTACTACACCAGCACTATCTAACAAGTAGATATTATTCTCCCTTCTACTCCCAGACAATACTACCATTGATCCTTTTATCACCTTAGCCTTACCATCCCTAAGACTAACATGGTAACCAGAACTCTCCAATAGCCCTACAATAAACTTCTTTTAAGACTAGGAATATACCTTACATCATGAAGATCCACTTCCATACCACTCTTCATTTTCAGAGTCACTGTTCCATGACCCACAATCTTGCAAGGTCTGTCATCCCCTAGCTTAACTAATCTAAGATCTTCGATCTTTAGTTCTTTAAAGAACTCCTTCACAGGTGTCATATGATATGAGCACCCTGAATCCATAATCCACTCATCTCCCTTGCCATTGCTTGTGACAGCCAACACATTTGAACTTTCATATCCATCAAAAGAATCATCCTGCGCATTATGTCCAGAATGAGTCTTTGATCCACTTGATTCATCCTTCTTCCTTTTCAACTCAGGACAATCTTTCTTGAAATGCTATTCTGATCCACACACATAACACCTCTTCTTGTACTTGGACCTGGATTTTGAGACACTTCTCTGCTTGAAGTTTCTTTGATCAGATCTTCCCCTGACTACCAAGCCCTCTCCACCATCTTCTTTATAATCAGTTCTCTTCTTAAATTCCTTTGAATTGAGAGCTGCCAATACTTCTTCCATGGTAAGAGTATCCCTACCATACATCAAAGTATCCACAAAATGCTCATAAGATGACGACAAAGATGTCAAGAATATGATTGCTTGGTCTTCATCATCTAATTCAACTTTGATGTTTTCAAGGTCCAACACCAACTTGTTGAATTCATTAGTATGATCTTCAATTGACTTCCCAAGAGCCATTTGGAATGTGTACAACCGTTTCTTGAGATACAATCTGTTCGCAAGAGACTTCATCATGTACAAACTTTCCAATTTTGCCCAAACCCCTACAACAGACGTCTCCTTCGATACTTCTTTGAGTACTCGTTCCCCTAAGTTCAAGATAATTTAACTGTGTGCCTGTTCCATCATCTCCTTCTTCTCCTTGTCTGACATTATGTTCGGCAACTTGGATTCTCCGGCCAAGGCATCCACCACTCGTTGGAGAACGAGTAATGCCTTCATCTTCAATCGCCATAACCCAAAGTCGTTCTTTCCGTCGAATTTCTCAACTTCGAACTTCGTAGACACCATTGCTGCCGTCGATCGATCTTTGATTGAATCTAGATTCTCAATTGAGCCACAAACCAGCCTCCGATACCAATTGTTGTAAAACCGATTGAGAATACGTACGTGGAATATCAATCAATACAAAGATGATACAAGAAAGAATAAACGTGAACAAAAACTTTCAAATGATTATTATGAACTGAATAATTTTGGATGCTCCACCGATTACAACTCTCTGGTATTTATAGTGTGTAACTAACTATAACTAACACTCAACATATATTGAGAATTTACACTAAGCACCCTACACTATATCTTCCGAACGGATGTAACCCTTCGGAAGATTTCCCACTAAACATATGTATACTTCGGAAGAAATCCAAAGTACATAATAACATCCTTCCGAAGCAAACACAACCTTCGGAAGATATTAACTTAGCTTCGGAAGACTATGTTAAGCTTCGGAATAAACTTAACCTTCGGAAGTTCACTTGTTTTGGCTTTTAATACTTCACAATCCAAATAAAATGTTTTAGTTCCGTCACAATGGTTGATTTTTTGTGATCCATGAAGAAGCATAAACTTAGTAAAAAACCTAAAATTTCCTTCGATCCAGCTGCATGTTTATGCCCTTAGTTCACTTGTGTTAGAATGGAGCTTCATTTGATGATTTGCTTGTAGCCAAGGGTGGGTTCTTGGCTTATTTTTTTTCTTCTTTTTCTCCACTACAAGAAACGTAGATCTTCGTGTGCAATATGTGAGGTTAAAAGTCTACTATGTGCAAGTAATTGTCTTCACTTACACATCTAATAAGTGTATGTCATGATGTGTGCTGGCAGATCATTACCCACACATCAATTATGTGTACGCATATATCATGCTATATAACTAGTAAATATAGTTTCGGTTGTGGCCACACCATACATGACATGATAAGTATACACTACAACTACCCCACTCGTATCTGAATAACAAATTTACATTGAAATGTAGATTTATATGAATTTATATTATCAAACTAAAACATATTATATTCGACCACACTCGTTTTCAAACAATATTTATGATGAATGTAGAGCAACTCAATGCATACATAAAAGTTATCTAGATAACACTTTATATTTGACTTAACTCGTGTTAGAACAAAATTTACGTCAAAATGTAGACAAACTCATATTTAATTCGACATGTATGTAAAAAGATGGATACAAGAAATTAGTTTTTAAGCAAAAATGAGCAAATCCGAAGCATTAGAAACTCAAGCAGGTTCAAAATGACATTACTTAAAGTTTTATAAAAAAACTTTGGGTTTAAAAGTGTCAATTCAACATGCTGGTGGCAAAGGTCACCGACCTTCCTTCTTATGAATATACACGCGTGTCGCAACGCGACATCTATAACATCAAAAAGTATAGAGTAATTTTTTCAATACAAAATTTACATCAAAATGTATAGTTACTCGAGTCTATATCGTTAAATGAAAAATATTATATTTGACTTCACTTAAGCTCAAACATAGTCTAAATCGAAATGTAGTACAACTTAATATGCATTAAAATTACGATGAAATCATTTTATATGTGACACAATTTGTGTATGAACAAAATGTAGTAAAACTTAATATGCATTAAAATTAGGATGAAATCATGTGACACAATTTGTGTATGAACAAAATCGTCCGAAAAAAATTATATTAAAATGTAGACAAACTCTAATTTACAACGACACGTATCTAAATGGAAGGATGTAAGAAAATTGTATTGTTAAGTAATAAACGAGTAAGTTCGAGGGTTTAAAATTTTGAGGGGGTAAAAGTGAAATTTCTTAAAGTTCTATAAAACGATTGAGTAGGGCTGCAGACGAACTGAACGTTCAGCGAACAGTTTGTGAACCGTTCGGTGGGAAGTTCGTTTATGTTCGCTCGTTTAGTAAATGAACGAACACGAACATGAAAATTCCATTCGTTTAGTTAAACGAACGAACATGAACACAACCCGCGTTCGTTCATTTATGTTCGCGAACGTTCGATAATGTGTTCGCTTATGTTCGTTCGCGAACGTTCGATAAAATGTTAGTTTATATTCTTAATTATTGTATTAGTTATTTTTATGACTATTTTATCAAGTATTTTTTTATATATAGATGTTAACTACTTATTACTTTTTATTAGTATTGTGTAATCTTTGTAATTAAAAAAATATAAATTTTATTTTAAAATAAACCTATAATAATTTGTATTTTTTGTGTTTATGAATTTTTTTGTGTTCATCATTTTTATTAACAGTTGTTTGTGTTCGTTTGCTTTTGTTTGTGTTTGTTTGCGTGAACAATTCATGAACATGTTCATTTTCTTAATAAACGAACACGAACAAAAAATCTCGTCAAGTGTTCGTGAACAGTTCATGAACAAGTTTATTTTTTAACGAACGAACACGAACAAAACCTTGTTCGTGTTCGTTCGGTTCGTTTGCAGCCAGAGTTAAAAGTGTCAATCGAATGAAACTTGAAGGCGGGGGCTGGCTTTTGGCCAGCGGCCTATGATAGTAATTTACACGCCATAACGGACAATAAAATTTTGTTTAATTTTTTCACTTTCTTAAAGTGGCGAAAATTGATATTTTGTTAATCCTGTTATTGTGTACGTTTCTTTTGATTGTAAGATATCTGTCGCATGCTAAAATACAATATTAAGGTTATGATTTGATAACTTTTATTTTTAGACTCAATTGTTTTCAATATATTATATCGTTACTTGCGAAATAAAAAATATTTGATACAGAAACCAAACTATATATGATGCAAAAGTTGCAGAATGTTTTATATCATAAGCATTAATACATACATATGCTTGCAGCAGTCCAACGTATACTTGTAGTAGACCTGGGATGCAAATAAAAACCCATAGAATCTGTCATTATCCTTGATTTATGCTAAAATTAATTAAAACATGATACAGAAACCAAACTATATGTGTTACAAAAGTTACACAACGTTTTATTTCATAAGCATTTATACATATGTATGCTTTATTCCATAGAATTATGTCATCGTCGTCGATTCATGCTATGACTAATCAAACATGATGAGGATGCAGACGAATCGGAAGCCCTTTTGCAGGGGTGGCCATAGGATCGTATTTGATTTTCTCATCGGGTATCAACAAGTCCCATTTAAAATTACTGACAATGTTGTGAAGGAACACAAGTATTTCCAATCGTGCAAATTGATTCCCTATACACATCCTAGGACCCCCTCCAAAAGGCACATATGTGTATGGAGTTGGTCCTGTGCCTTCAAATCTTGATGGATCAAACCGCATCACGTCTTCAAAGTTATCCTTGTCCCTATGTGTTGATACAATATTCGAGTGTAGCTAAAGATACAAAACAAATAAGAAACAACTTAGTGCCTAAGAGTTGTTAGTTTGATAGCAAAATGGCTATAACAAACAAGATTACGTGTTTACTAAAATACACATATAAGTTAGTTACCTTCCATCCTTTAGGTATGGTGTAACCTGCATACTCAATATCCACTAAGGCTTCTCTAAAGGCTCCGATGACAGGCGGATTTAGTCTCAAAACTTCGGAAACAACATTCCACGAGTATACCATCTTTTGAATGTCCTCCCATTTTAGCAATTCCCCTTCTTCTTTTGCTTTAGAAATTTCTAATTGCTCTGTAAGATATGCAACTTAATTGTCACCAAAATCTGACCCAAAACATGCGTCCAATGAAGATTAAAGCACATGCATAACTAACCTTTCAACACCTTGTCATAAACATCAGGGTGTTCACCGAGACATTTCATGAGCAAAGTGATAGAAACAGTGGAGGTGTCATGACCTGCAAAGAGTAGTAACAAAATGTTGTTTGCAATCTCTTTCTCAGTTAGTTTCCTTCCATTTTCATTCGAAGACCTAAGCAAATGTGATAAAAGGTCTTGTGAAGATGAGTCATTTCCTTCTTCCAGTTCCGCTCTTCTTGCTTTTATTATTTTCATTAGCTCAGTCTTGATAGTTGCAACTGCTTTTCTGGAGCTATAAAATCGTGTTCCTGGAAAGTTGATAGCTAGCTCGACCACGCCTTTTAAGAAAGTGTTGAACAAGGAAGCGAGTTTTGCAATGCGGTTTGGGTCTTTGAGGCTCATAAATAAACAACAAGCAAGCTCAAAGGCGTATAATTTAACGGTTTGGTATACGTTCACCACTTCCTTGCCTTAATTTATACATGAAAACATTGAAAAACAATACTCTATGAGCAACACTACACAAAATGAGTACCTCCATAGCTGATCCAACAGTGATTGTCGAAATACAACCAGTGATTTTCATAATGCTTGGTTTTCTAGTCGTAGATTATATTTATGGTTTATGTGCAAATTTATATTCCGCTACACTATTGACAATATCAAAGCCGGTCTCGAGAATTCCCAAGAGACCTTGAGCCTGGGGCGAGAACAAAAACTAGGCCTCGGACTCTAATATGACGCATAAAAAAAATATAAATCGAATAACTTATACATAAAAATTTATAATATGATGATAATTGTTATAACAATAAACAATACGAAAGTATTGTATCAAAATAATCTAAGTTAAGTGAATTGCATAAATGGTCCTTATGTTTTAACCAAATTGTATGTTTAGTCTTCAAACTTTAAAAATTGCAAAATTAGTCCAAACTTTTGAGTACTTATTGCACTTTTAGTCCCTAGAATTAAATTCATTTAATTTTTATGCATTTTATAAAATTTAAACTAACATCTAAATTTAACTTTAGGGACCAAAAGAATAATGTCTGGATAAAAAATTGGACTAACTTTGCAATTTTTTAAATATGAGAACTAAACTTGCAATAAGTACACAAAACTTTAGATTAACTTTGCAATTTTCAAAGTTTGAGTACCAAACATGCAATTTTGTCAAATAACAGGGACCATTTATGTAATTTTCTCTTTTGAAAATAAAGTTTTTGATCGAGTTTTTATATTAATTTGAGTTTGATTTGGGTAAATAATAGTGACTTAAACTATTTAAAATGTTAACGAGCTATAAGGTAATGTTTGATATGTTAAAATCATTAAAAATAGTATTGGGTTTTCTCATGGATTTATTAATAATTTATAGTTTTTTTGGATATATATATATATATATATATA
>BJCM01083671.1:0-14674 GCA_018326385.1 Flaveria bidentis | reverse complement strand
AAATGCATGAATGTGTGTAGGTGTTTTGTTTCCTCTACCATGAATGTGGGCGCATGGGTATGATATGTTTATGTTCGGGTTGTATGGTTTTGGTGTAGATTGTGTGCATGTGTATGTAAATCTTATATGTTGTGGGCATGTTAGATGAAAAGTAGTAAATTATATGATAGTAGGTGGGTTATATATATCATTTTGGAAACCGTCGGCAACCGAACCGAGTCATGAAACGTGAAACCGTACCTTCCCTATATTTTGTATTTAACAATTCATATTAATAGTGTAAATTAATATTAATTCAGGTTATTTGGAAACCTAAGCTTTAGTGTTGCGTTACTATTTTGCCGTGCATACAAGGTGAGTTCTCAGCCCCACTTTCGTATTATACTCTCTTTTGGGGGAGAGAAACATGTTGTTTTCATAAACATACAATACTTAGATTGGTAATACTGCATATACTGGTTTACTATTGTGATAATATGGAATTAGCGAGGTGATTGTTAGTAGATCTACTGGGTTTGACAAACCCCACCCGGGCTAGTCGTGCTAGCTTGACTGGAGGTCAAACGGGTGAATGGTTAGATTGTTTTACAGTGTTGTGGTCTGGTATCCACAACCGGGGCATCCATTATATTATTACTGTCAGCTCGGTTGCGAAATTCATATACATAGTGACTTGTTGTAGGCTAGCTACCTACATATATGTTTTGATTACTAAATCTGGATTTCATTACTATTACTTACTATTTTCTAATAAACCTGTGAATTCACCAACCTTGTGTTGACACTTTAGCATGTTTCTTTCAGTTCTTAAGGTGCGCACGAATAGGAACATCTTGCATTGCATTCATCATTGTAGAGTCAAATGAACAATATACATTTTTCTACAAATTATGTTTATTTGGTTTGTGCGTGTTTACGCCGTTTATATTATGGTTTATACGCTTCCGCATTTATTTTCATGTTTTGTATTTAATTCTGATTTTAAGAAACTTTATTTAATTTATAAATTATATTTTGTAATTGTTGTGTCGTTTGGTGTAACTAATGACTAAGATCCTGGTATGTCATGCGCCTAGCGATATTACCCCGTTTGTGGAAATTGAGGGTGTGACATAAACGTTTGGTCCATCTCTTCTGCTGCAGATGTCTGTAGATATGGTTTGCAAACAGATATTTTTCTACAGAAAAAACAAACAACAACCTATCTATAACCTCTAATAAAATAATATTTCTTTTGTCACTTGCCATTCTTTTAACGTATATAAATACTCATATAAATTTATCTCTCTTATTTATTTTAAAAAAATCAAAGTATCTTTTTTTAAATAGATTTTATGAAGGAAATTAGAAATCACATCTTTTAATCGAAAACTAAATAACAAGAAACTAAAGTTTTATATAATATGAAATTTTCTAAAACACTAAACATTTATCAAACAAAATATTCTAAGTCGTTTTGTTTTTTAAAAAAATTATAAATAGGTGAAATATTTTAAAGCAGTCTTATTAAAACATCTGAAATAATTACAAACTAGATTTTCTTAAAAACAATTTTTTTTATGAAAAATCTTAAAATGAATGTTTAAAAATAAATCTTTTTACATAAAAGAGTTAAAAAGTGATATAGTTGTTTTATTTCTTAAACTAAAGTATATATATAATCTTAATAATATGTTACATTAAAATATTATAGTTAAAGTAGTTATTTATACGTAGTTAACATTATATGTTATCTTCAAATATAATTTTATAATTCATAAGTTTTTATTAGTAATCATTTAATATTTTATTTATTTATTATATACAAGTATTAAACACATGATATAACCAACAAGATTATAACACCATACGACATAGCAGAAACCCTTATTTTCTTCCCCATCGCAGTGTTATCCACCGGACAACCACCGCCATCCACCGAACAACCACCCGCCGTCGCTGCCTTGCACCCTTTCTGGCTGACGCCACCACGCTGCCACCGTCCGCCGACCGCCGACCGCCGATTATAGTCCGCAACAGTCTCATTTATTTTGTAAGGTACATTTTATCAGTTAACTAGTAATCGAATTAACAAACATAAATTGTCAATTTAGGAAATAACGATGAGAGGAAGAACAATACGACACAGTATGATAGTAATCGCATCAATCGGTATCTAACTGTTGATGTTTGATGTTTATGCTAGGTAATTTGAATAAAATTAGACAAAATGATGCAATTCAAGTGTGTAACTCAAAATTGTGAAAGCGTAGATCTAGTTTTTTCATACTTGATTATCAATCTTCTAGCTCTGTCTTTCTGCGTGGAATGTATCGAATTTGTAGATCTAGTAATCTCATTCTTTTCATACCGATTGAAAAGGTTAGTTTCTAAATTGTTTATTCAAAGTTCAAACCCTTTAGTGGATTCATTGTTAGACATGACTTGTTTCACTTATTTGTTAGTTAATTTGTATGTTGATTTTGGTATTTAGAAATCTAGAATTTGTGTAGCAATTAAAGAGCCTCAAATCAAAACATCTGATCTCTCTTTGAAATAACCAGTTCTTCCCTCAAATTGATTTGGATTTTCGCTTCTACAAATTTAGTTAGGCTGTTGACAGAATGGAGTTTAATCAGCAGCCATCATGTTCTAAAAAACATCATCTTTTTTTTTAAGAGACTGCATATAGTTTAAAAGCCCTGCTTGTTTTTGTTTAATTGGTTCTTGTTGATTTCAATGTGTTTTAGTAACTTATACGAATTAGTTTGAGAATTTATTTTCTGTATAGGAATCCTTTATTTTCTATGTTACTAGTGCTCATGTTTTAGTAACTTATACGAATTAGTTTGAGAATTTCGTTGAATTTGAATCTGTATATGATGTTAGAACCCTAGACAATAATGAAATAAACATCATATCATCATGTTAGATTTCTTTTATTTGTTGTCTGATGTTTCTTTACTTACAACCTAATTTTAATTTGTTTCTAAATTTCTTTAGGAAACAGAGACACTAACTTCATTTGTGATTCTTATGAGAGACATTGCAACTCTCTGGGTATGTTTTTATTTGCTAAAACCTATAGATTTTTCTAAAATATATATGATATTTTGTGTGATTAGTTTTTAATTTGATGCTACACTAGTTTATTACATAAGTTATCAATTTGAAAATTACCATTAAAATCTTTTTAACACAATTGACATCATTTCTTATAAAATCACCTTAACACAATTAAAATTCAAAACCAATACAAACCAAATCAAATCATCCGAAGCGAGTTAATTTATATATGACCCGACTTGATTCGACAAAAAACATTTTGGTGACCCGACCCGATAAAATACTTTTATGTAAACAAAAGTATATAAACAAATTGTGACCCCAGTGAAATAAATTCCTGGTTCCGCCACTTTAAGGTTAGACAAAATGATGTGATTCAGGTGATAAACTGAAAAGTGTGAAAGTATAGATCTGGTTATTCCAAATTTGATCAGGATTATTCTAGCTCTGTCTTTCTGCAATCGTAACACTTGATCAAAGCAATATATTTTTAGCTATTACCTCTATGGTATAAAAATGCCCATTGTTTAAGGCATCCCAATCCACTGTTTCTTTTTGCATTTTGACATACAGAATTCAAAGATACCAAATTTGCTTAATTTCGCGTTGGTGGTTGACTTATAATATACATGGTTTTCATTTTCTGAAAGCACAAGATTGGGGACAGAGGTTTCAGGTTTTGACCCTCTTGAAGGTCAACTGTTTGCGTTTTGTGTGATTATGTTTGTTAGCAGGGTATAGATGGATCATCTGAGTTATCTGGTTACGGGTTGTCATGGTTACCAAAAAACGATTGGGTACTGATTGACATAATCACTTACTGTTTTGCAAGGTTGCTGTTTTGCAGGTCTTTATAGACAACTAAATGCATGCTTCCTCAATTCTATTGTGCCAAAAACATAGTACCTAATTGTTTAGGAATGAACAACAATTAATGGGAAGTTAATGCGAGCATTAAAAAAATCTAATTGCTTATTTTGTAACATAGTTGGAGATATCAGATAACTGATAACCACTAGAGAAGTGATTAGAAAAAAATCTTTCATGCCTTGTAGTTAATCACCATGTGTATGCTTTTCCATCTTAATTTTCTTAAGAGCTTGATATTGCATTTGTTCCTCGTGTACATGTGAAGAGCCTAGCTCCTGTTTGTTTGGATATTATTTATCACACATCATCATATCTAAAACATGGTCAAAGAACATAGATCGGATGGAAGATGTTTTATTGGTTAATACTCGGTATGTACTCTTTAGATGTCTGACGTGCCATGAAAGGGGATTCTGTTAGGGACTTAGGGTATGCTCCAAAGCAGTATGCTACCTTTTACACAACTGATGCCTGTCAAATCCCCACAAAATACATAAATTTGTAGATTACCAAGCTCAGACCTTAATCTAGGAAGGAATTTAAGGTTGTTTTGAATAAAAGTCTTAGTGGGAGAGGAACATTTAAGTTTCTGATTTAGAATCTAACAGTTTGTCGAGATTATAGGAAAGGTTTCCCGGTCAACGGAAAAGTGGAGGCCTAATTTTTACCTCCGTTAGGTGTTGTATTGTCCTTTAATGTGGCTGGTGTGCGCCTCTTTTTGACAATTATTTCAATGATGTGATCTAGTGCCTTGTCCCAGGAGTTCTATGACTACAACTATTTGCTGCCTATAAGGTATCAGCCATCAGGCATGTAAACAAACACAAATTCTTGTTCGTGTTCGTTTGTTTATAAAATAACATATTTTCTTGGTTGTGTTCGTTTGTTAAAATAATGCACGTATTCTTTTACGTTCGCTCGTTTATATTCTAAGCGAACTGTTCACGAACATAATTGAACATAAACAAACATTAATTAAAAGAAATGTCCCACTTAAAATCTGAATAACATAGCATCACATTGATTCTGCATTTTCGCAATATCCTACTTGCTAAAGTTAAGCAAATATATACAAATTAAAGTGTAAATACCATTAGCTCATTACTAATATAGAAGGCCCTAAAAAGTCAAGTGATGCCCTAATTAGTATTACTATTAATTCATTAATAAATTTGGATTAATATCTAAATGAGTAAAGGAACGTATGTTGATGAGCATAAATGAATATTCGCGGACCTAAATGAACAAATAGGACATGTGTTCATGCTTGTTCGTTTCTTTAATAGACATTCATAAATGTACTTCCCGCAGAATAATTCACTAAATATGTGTTTGGTAGGACTCAATTCTGCTTGTTTTTCTGCTATCAAGCACTAGTTTTTAGCTATTTGCTGATTTCTGCAAACTATTCTTCTCTTCTGCAGATCTGACTGATTGAATCATCTTCAAAGACCCAATGGAGGAGGAAGAAGTAAATAGATGTCAAATTCAAGAATGGTATCCAAGATTCAAATCAACATCCATAAAAACTGTGATCCACGAGCTTCCCGAATCCTTCATCAACTATCTTCTTGATGATTCAGGCCCCTTCCTTCTTCCACTTTCCATATCCGACAACGATGCATTGCCCCACAGAATCCACAAACCCGAAGAAGAAGAAGACTACACAATATCATCCGACAACGAGTCAGAACAAACTTCACCACCACCACCACCACCTTCTTTCCCAGAACTCGAATCACAAATCAACGAATCAATCAAAACCCTTGGTGGGGCCATCTTCCCCAAGCTCAACTGGAGCTCCCCTAAAGACTCTGCATGGATCAGCCCAAATGCAAGTCTCAAATGCACCTCATTCAGTGAAATCACCCTTTTACTAAAATCATCCGACTCACTGGTTCACGACCTCTGTCACGCGTATGACTCATGTACCGACTGTAACATCCACCGACCCGCCCGTTTCTTCCTCGCCCTCCGAAAATGGTACCCGTCTCTACATCCGGAAATGGAGTTTCGTGTCTTCATACGTAACCATGTCTTGGTCGGGATCTCCCAACGAGAAGTCACGGGATATTACCCGATACTAACCGAGAAAAAGCCCGTTCTTGAATCGTTAATAAAAGACTTTTATATGGAAAAAGTGAGAATGGTATTCGGGTCAGAAAGTTACACCTTTGATGTTTATGTGAGAACTGATGATGAAGTTAAGCTTCTGGATTTCAACCCGTGGTGCGAGTTTACATTACCGCTACTGTTTACATGGTCGGAATTGGAGTCCGAGCCGTTGAGCCATGAACCGGAGTTCAGGATTGTGGAGGGCCAATGTGGGGTGAGACCAGGTTTGAAGACTGCAGTTCCTTATGACTATTTGGATACAAGTGAAGGAAGTGGCTGGGATCAGTTCTTGAGAAATGCTGATGAGGAGTTGCGGCACCAGACGCGGTCCGCGGGTGGTTAACCATTATGTTTGGCCCTGAGGTTTTCTCTAAACTAAGGTTTTCTTTTGTTGTTTTCATATAGGTATTGTTATGTTGGATTACTTGAAGTGGTTTAATTGGCTTTGGGTCTCATTTGGTAAGTTGTAAAAGGATGTTGTTTGGTAAAATTTAATAATAATAAGTTAAAATATTGTAAGAATATGTTTTAGCCGTTTTTATATTTATTTTCTTGTAATAACCTGTTTAAATTAACATATTTTATTGGATATGGTGTTTATCCCAATCAGGTGCAAATTCAATTGGTGTAAATTCAGGTTTTACAAAATGAGCAATAGACAGATTTTAGAAGTTTTTTTTACGGGGTGTGTGTTTGTCGTTCCGTTTATAAAAAAACATGAGTTTACAATCATCAATCTCTTTGAAATACCGATGGGTGGCATTGAAGAATCAATTCGAGTTATTTGCATTTGATTGCATAGAAACTTAGCGGTGATGGTCTAATCGGTGAATTACATAAAGGATTATGTTTGTTGATGGACGGTATATATAAGTTTAATCATGTACGACAAATTGAAAAACGATTATTCGTATTTTGTGTTCTAAATAAACATACATGTACAAGTTATGTTTCAATTAGATAATTCAAACATCTTTTAAGTTACTGTTAGTATTGTGTGATGAAATTAGTTTCAACTCGGTGGTGGTAGCATCGTGTCGGTGATCCAAACAGTCAAAGAGAAAAAACAGTATCAAATTGATAAATTACAAAAGGAATCCTTTAACTTGATAAATTGCAAAAGTAATCCTTCAACTATTCATGAACATGCAGTCGGACTTTAATTGTGTTGTAAGTTTGGTCAAAGCTAATCGACCAAATGGTATTGCTACTCCAAACTTTCATTCATTAGCTATTATGACGATTACTCTCTTATAAGTTAGAATAAGTTACATGACCAATGTTACGAGCATTTCTATTTTATATTTTAGTTTAGTCGATATAATGAAAGTAAATCTTATTATTACATGATTTGAAAAATAAATGATTACATACGTTCTACTATATAAGAAAAGATAGATTTTTTGTTCCTCTATATAATTATCATTGATATATATGTAATAGAATGAAATGAAGTTTTCTAGGATTAGAAAATGATAGAAACTAGTTTCCATAGTATACAATTTTATTTACGTAAAAAATAGAGATAAAATATGGTATTGTTTGAAAATTGAAACGGGAGGTGGTAACCGGTAACTTTGTCACATTGATGGGTTGACTCGTTTAGCTCAATACGATTTGTATATTTGTCTGTGTCAAAGAGATCAATCATAACCTAGTCACACTTGATATCGTATAACCGGAACACAATCCGTTTAACACGTTTCTCTAAACGAGTCAAACAATCTTATGGAATCGTAATCAAGCTATATAAGTGGTTTAACAATTCATAAACGAATTAACAGGTTTACATGTTTAATTAAGCAGATTCACAAATCTAATTATTTAATTAAATGAGTTATATATGTTAACTTAAACAAAACATGTACAATTACATGAGTTACAAATAAAACCTCTTTATTAAACATGCTAGATATGGAAAATGTGTAATGCTAGTGATAAAAAGGTGAGAAACTTATAATGACAGCGTGAAGGTAACAAACCACATACCCTATATTTCTACTTATCTTCGATAATATGTACCGTTAGTGTGATGTAAAAACTAAAAACCCCAGTTCAAACATCGCAGTTTGCATTCTTACTCACGCTCGACACGAGTCCGTTATGTTTTATCTCCGACGAGCGCACTTTGCCTCTAGCGCCCTTAGCACGAGAAAGCCTGTAACCGACAGATCAACAGGTTACGGTCTAAACTACTTATTTTGTTTTGAGGTAGTGTGAGAACTATCAAGGCAACTTTTGTAATTTACTCAAAGTGGAAATAGCAAAAGTAGGCTTGGAGTTAGACACACGAGCTCATCTATAATAAATAATCTCAAGACACACAAAACACAAATTCGTTCTACTCACTCGATCGAGATCTCGAAAATGGAACGAAGCTCCAATGGATTATCGTCGATCATCTTCATATTAATCGTCTTCTTCATCTCATCATCTGAATCATTCTATCTTCCCGGAGTCGCTCCTCGTGATTTTCAGAGGGTAAACACTCCAAACTCCTCATTATCACTTAGATCTAGCAGTAGCGTTGTTTTTTCGGTTTAATCTGGTGTTTGTAACTCTAATCGGCGTTTATGTATGTGTTTGATCTGTTTGATTAGTTGATTTTAGTTCGGAATCTCGTTTTGCAGCTTTGATTTGTGCAAATCGAGCTTAAATCTAGGGTTGTAGGTTTGTGGTTGAATTGAACTTCTTGTTTGCTTTTGGAAATTGTTTATGGTGCTGATCTGTTGCATATGCAGAGTTTCTGGTGGTAGATCTGGTTACTTGAGTGTAGTTTGCGTAATGCTGAAGGGTGATTTTGTTGTTTTGGTTAATTGGTTCTAAGACTGATATTTGCTTGCTTGATGCTAGATTTACGTTATTGTCATTAGAGATTTGTAGATGTTCGTGGTTTAGTTTGTAACATGCTTGAAGTGATAGCTTTGTTCTTTAGGGTTCTAGTGTGATTGCATTTGTACTGTGGCATGTGATAATCACTCATTGTGAAAATTTGAAGTACAGATGGTTAAGTGGTAACTGATGGTTAAAACTCGTACGGTACGAATTGTTGGAAGTGGTGACTCCTGGTTTAGTGAACACGGAATTTTGATTCGGTAGTTTGCCACGTCATTTCTAGATATGATCGGAACTTGATGGCGTGTCGGGTTGCAGATTGGGGTCAACATGTTAACTGACTAGCTTGTTTTTTTGTTTGTATCGTATTAATGATCTTAATTTGTGATTCTGAAAAGATCCGCCTGAATAAAGTCAAGATTTTGGGCAATACTAGAATATCTGTTGAATGATAGAAAAAACGGTTGTGAGCTTAAGAAACTTAAATGTTTCGTTCCTTTTAATGCCCTTGTTCTTTATTTGCCATGATCCAAGCTCCAGCTATCTTGGTTACCTGCATTGAATCTTTGACCTCTGACATCTAACCGACTAGGCGTTTGAGTTAAATGTATTCTAGTACATCTGAACTTGTTTTTGTATGGTCACTATATGAGTCTGATATCTTAAATAAATCAGATTGATAATCGTTACTTAATTAAATGAATTGCTAATTTCTTACCAGGGTGATTCTCTTCAAGTTAAAGTCAACAAGCTTTCGTCTACAAAAACACAACTTCCTTATGAGTACTATTACTTGGACTATTGTAAGCCTAAGAAAATTCAAGACAGTGCTGAAAATTTGGGGGAGGTACTAAGAGGTGACCGCATTGAGAATTCAGTCTATACGGTAAGGTTAACGGGATCCCTGTTTTTTAGTTCATATTGAACATCAATCTTTCTTGAGTTTAATATAATATAAGTTTTTTATATCTGTTTTAGTTTTCTATGAGAGAGGAACAACCATGCAAAGTCGGTTGCCGAGTAAAGGTTGATGCTGCATCTGCAAAAAAATTTAAAGAAAAGATTGATGATGAGTACCGAGTTAACATGTATGCGATTCTATTACCTCCCTTAAATATTTTTCTTATCGCATTACTAAATACTTCTTATAACCCAATACAAGTTTAATGTTTTTCTCTTTGAAATATTTCAAATAAATCACAAATTTCCTATTTCTTGAATATTTGTATATGACTTGTGTTTTTGTTGTTTGATCTGTACTACTCAATGCAGGATTTTGGATAACCTCCCAGTTGCTGTCCTTAGACAAAGACGGGATGGCGTTCAGACAAAAACTTATGAACATGGTTTTCGTGTTGGTTTTAAGGGAAATTATGCTGGGGTGAGCTTGATAATAAAAATGAAATACATGCTCTCTTGTTTGATCTAGATTCTAGAATATCATGAATTTAATTTCTTGTTACTTCAGAGCAAAGAAGAAAAGTATTTCATCAATAATCATCTCAGCTTTAGAGTCATGTATCACAAGGATCCTGAGACTGATGTTGCTCGAATTGTTGGATTCGAAGTTACCCCAAACAGGTAATTTTGTAATTTTCTTCGCATCCCTAATCTAGCGACCTAAAATCTTAGCATTATTTGATTGTCTTTATAACTTGATTCCCTTTGCTAACAGTATCAATCATGAGTATAAAGATTGGGATGAAAAGAACCCGCAACTCACGACATGCAACCAAAATACCAAAAATATAATTCAGGGAAGCACTGTACCTCAAGAAGTTGATACTGGTAAAGAGGTGGTATTCACATATGATGTTACTTTCAAGGTATTATTTAGTAAAAACCTACCACTAGTCCTTGCACTACATAATTAGAATTACAAATAGTCAAATACCCATAACCTTATTTCTTATACATCTTAATTTTTACAGGAGAGTGATATCAAATGGGCTTCACGTTGGGACACATACCTCCTTATGAACGATGATCAAATCCATTGGTTCTCAATAATAAACTCCTTGATGATAGTCCTTTTTCTTTCAGGAATGGTAGCCATGATTATGATGAGAACACTTTACAGAGATATTGCAAACTATAATCAATTAGATACACAAGATGAAGCACAAGAAGAAACCGGATGGAAACTTGTTCATGGAGATGTATTCAGGGCTCCAGAATATTATGGGCTACTCTCTGTTTATGTCGGGACAGGTGTACAGCTTTTCGGAATGACACTTGTCACCATGATATTTGCATCTCTAGGGTTCTTATCGCCATCTAACCGCGGTGGCCTTATGACTGCCATGGTTCTTTTATGGGTATTCATGGGACTATTCGGTGGTTATGCTTCTGCACGATTATACAAAATGTTCAAGGGTACAGAGTGGAAAAAGAACACGTTAAAAACATCTTTCATGTTTCCCGGGGTTTTATTTTCAGTTTTCTTTGTTCTGAATGCATTAATCTGGGGAGAAAAATCATCTGGTGCAGTACCGTTTGGAACCATGATTGCTCTATTTTGCTTATGGTTCGGGATATCTGTACCCTTAGTATTCGTGGGTAGTTACTTGGGCTTCAAGAAACCTGCGATTGAAGATCCAGTGAAAACAAACAAAATCCCAAGACAAGTACCCGAGCAAGCTTGGTACATGAAACCCGTGTTCTCAATTCTCATTGGTGGAATCCTTCCTTTTGGGGCAGTTTTCATTGAGCTTTTCTTCATTTTGACATCCATATGGTTGAACCAGTTTTACTACATATTCGGGTTTCTGTTCATTGTATTTGTCATCCTGATCATTACATGTGCAGAGATAACAGTTGTGCTCTGTTACTTCCAACTATGCAGTGAAGACTACCATTGGTGGTGGCGGGCTTATTTGACAGCTGGCTCATCCGCATTGTACCTTTTCCTCTACTCTGTTTTCTACTATTTCACCAAATTGGAAATCACAAAGCTGGTCTCGGGTATCCTCTACTTTGGGTACATGTTGATTGCTTCTTATGCCTTCTTTGTGTTGACGGGCACAATCGGTTTTTATGCTTGTCTGTGGTTTGTTCGCAAGATCTATTCGTCTGTGAAGATAGACTGATAAAAGAAGAAAACAAAAGTAGAACTGAAAGTTGCCTGAGATAGAAGGAAACAGTGTAGTAGAGGTGAGTTCAGTCAAGCTGTATGATTGAAGAAACGCGTACCTTTTTTAGAAAAATTTTAAGCCCGTAAGCGGTAAAAGGAATTGTATGATTGGCTAGTTACTAAAATGTGTTTTTGTTTTTTTTTATTTTGAATTTTGTATGTTATATGAACTGCATTTATCTCATAGCATTATTGTTGTGTTGTTGGTCAATTAATTCCATTTCTATCCATAGTCAGATGTAGATGTCTGCTTGTGATGTTTTGCAGGAACATTATTTGACTAGTTTTGGGAATGTGAATCTGTTTTTGCATCTCAAAACTCAAGTTCAGTCTCTTGAGTGGTGTAGTCTTTGCCTTATTTATTTTGGCAGATTATAGTTGTATCCATCTCGGCTGCTGTCGTGTATCAATTCCAACAGCCACCTTTTGCAGCCGTGTGTCAATCTCGGCCGTCACCACTCTCCGCCACGTATCAATTCCGACAGCCTCCTGCTGCAGTGTATTGTTTTTGGGCGAGTGATTTCAGTAGCAGTAATTTTCAATCTTAGGAGGCAGTGGCTGGTGGTGGTGGTGGTATTGGTGTTGGTGGCCATGGTGGTGGCCGTTAGTCTTGGTGTTGGTTGGTTGTAGTTGTAGTAGTAGGTGGTGACGGCTTTGGTGGTGGTGGTGGAAATGAATGATCAAAGAGATCGAAAATAAAAAAAGGGGGATGAATGAATGATTTTGAAATGTTCAGAGGGTAATGGTGTTTAAAAAAACTATAATCCGAACAAAAATAAAAGAACATAAATGACAAACATGAACGTACAAGTCTAGGAGATCATAATTCAAAAAGAGAATACATGTAAATTAATAGTTCAAACATACATGATTCATTAAAAAAATATGATTCTATCAAAAGTCCATAATAATTAATCAAGAAATCATCCCTAATAACTCATCTAAAAACCATAAAGAACATGTGCACATGAAATTTTGTTCAATACATAAACTTAAGGAAACGAACGTAAACAAATGAACGCAAATAAATGAACATAAATTAATGAACAAAATGTGTTGATATTTGTTCGTTAATTTAAGCGAACAAAATTTTTTGTTCGTGTTTATTCATTTAGTTAAATGAACTTTCCGTTGAACATTTCATGAATGTTTGGTTCAACCTGATTTTAACATTCCAGCCAAATACCTATTAATCTACTATATTCTATTAGAACACTAAACAACTAAACATGAACCTAAGTTTCATATGCATGCCATAAACTCATAGCTTAATGAATGCAACAATCTTTTGTTCTTGAGATATTAATTGAATTCAGTTTGTGTATTCAATCGTGATTTTAAAACTAGTAAAATTTTAAGAATCAAATATCAGAAAAAAAAATATGAACAAAAAATTAGCAAAAATTGTTACTCGGGTTTTATTCGGATTATACAATATAATTTGGATTCATCCAAAAGCGAATAGTTTCAAAATATATTATAGTTAGTCGTCATTATGACTGATTGTAAAAGTACTTGTGTACAAACAACTAAAACAACTGCTTTAATTTCCTAAATTTTAAGGGCTCCTAATATAAAAAAGAAAGAGACTACTTTTATCTATATTTTAAATTGGAAATATATGTGATGATCCAATCAATATTTGTGTTTTTAGAGATAAATGGGAAAAATAACAAAATGATTGTAGATTTTTCGTGTCAACTTACAAAACTTGGTTCATTAAGGTTATCTTACGAAACTTGGTTCATTAAATGTTTACTAATTTTTCATTGTTGACGGTTTTTTAAGGTTCATCAATTATTAATTCTATTATTGTTTAATTTTGATTTATGGTCAATTGCTTTAATCTTATTGTTGTCTGTTTTGTTTTTAAACTATATTTGCAATTTATTTTTCTCTTAAGTAAATATGTTGTTTGTTTATTATTTAATATGCTATTTTACAGTTGATTTTATTTTAGCTAATTAAGTTGATATATGTCATAAGTTGTTTTCAGACAAACTATAAATGGTTTTGTTTATGTCGGCGGTCCAAGGCCCAAGTCTTCAAGAATAATATACAGTCGATGGCCTCTAAATTTTGTTTTACTTTATTTCCCCTTAGAAATGTTAAGCCGACCCCTGAAGCTATAATATGATATTAAAATTCTAAACTATGCTAATATACATATTGTAGACTAATATTTGGATTGGGAGAAGATAATAGATTATAAATCATAGTATCTGCCCTAATCAAAAACATCACAAGACAATGCATATGTATATATATGTTTACTAGATTAGTATCTCGTGTATTATACGGGTTGAATAAATAAAATAATAAATAATTAGTAATAAAAATTTATGAATTATAAAACTATGTTTGAAGATAACATATGATTATAATTGCATATGAATAACTATTTCAAGTAAATAAACAATAGATATGTTATAGACAGATAGATATATAGATAAATAGTTAGTCTAGTTAAACAGATTATAATTAGTAATAAACATGAAAAATTACAGTACGATTTTTAATATAATATATGTATAAATCTATATATACGAACTTGTTCAAGAGATAAAACAATTATACTATTTTTAAATCTTTTATCTAAATAGTTTCATTTTTAAATATTTGTTTTAAGATTTTATTATAAAAATATATTGTTTATAAAAATCTTGTTTATTAAAA
>BJCM01083670.1:0-26970 GCA_018326385.1 Flaveria bidentis | reverse complement strand
AAGTGGTATTTATAGGTTACAGTTTTCATTCGTACGACTGAGCCAAGCGACTGGCTCAGTCGTGCGACTGAGTCATACGATTGATTCATTCGTACGACTGGGTCAGTCTTATGACTCAGTAGTGCGATTGAGTCAATCACCAGGTTCAGTCGTGCGATTGTCCCATTCGCATGGTCCAGTCGTGCGACTGAATCAGATTACTTGATTAAACATATTCTTGAACATTTAATGATTCAGAACATGTCTAACAACTGTATACCTATATAGCATGTTGATATAAACGTATAATATACAATGATATATATATATATATAAAACATTAAGCAACCAATACACATTCAATCATAGAGTTTTTCATTACATTGATCAAACATTACATATGTGTAACACAATGAAAGTCTAATACATTTAAGAACATTAGAACTGGAACTAGGGACATGTGTACCAACAAAGTCATTACGGGTCGTAACGATCAATACGGGCCATAACATTTTATAAATTCACGATTTGACATTTTACAAACCAATACGGCCCGTAAGCGTGTTTACGAGCCGTGAAAAAAATTCAAAGGGTGTTCGCGTACAGAGTGTTTGTGTGCTTTTATATGACTCTCAAGGAGGTGTTAGAAACAGCCTGTTATTAGTTCCCATTGAATTAATAAAACAATATTCAACAAGGTAGGGGTGAAACTTTCAGCCGTGAAAGGGACACGTAGCGAAAAGTCCCCTTTTCCACACCACAAATCCAACGGCACACCTCTTCTCGCCTAAACATATCCCCACACGTGGACGGTCGATCCGTTTCTCGTACTCCCACCATCTTTCGCCTTCATCTTTTCCCATTATACACGCCTTCTTCTCTCAAACCTCAATTCTCAAACTCACCAACACATACACACACACACACACACAGAGTTTAACAATGGGGAAAACGATCTCCGCCTTCACCATCTTAACGTTTCTGCTATTCAACATCTCCACCGCTGATATCGCCTCAGATCCGATCGTCCCGCAAGCTTTAAACGTCGAATTCAAGTCTTCGTCGGAATCCGCCGCCGTCGCCGGTGAAGATGAAGCCACCGCCAACAGTCGCTTTCCGGAGAAAACTCAAACCTTGACCGTAACAACGGTCAATCCAACGTCGCGTTTGATCCAGCGTCACTTTTTTGACAGAAACACTCGGATTCCTCTCAGGTTCGTCCGTCGTCATCCTTGCCGGAAGTTTAAGAGGTCGTTCGTGATCCCAACGAAGGTTTCCTACGGTAACGATATGATGATTTCGGATAAAACTGTTAGTGTTGATCTGGAATCGATCGGCGATCAGATGCCGACGAAATGGCTGGAGTTTAAGCACAAGTACGGTCATCGTCATCGCCATCATAACTATCATCATGATGATGAGAAATTCGAGACGAAGTATGAGTTCGATGGGGAGAAGATGAAGAGCATCTCAGATCACCATGTAGAGAAGAAGAGGGAGCATAAAGGAGGTTTCATGAGGCGAATTCGCAAGTTTCTGAAGCACACTTTTGACTGATGAATCGGTACGTGCGATTTGCTGTTTTATATGAATCCATATGAAGTAACTTATATGCTATTTAGCTTGTTTGAACTTTGAATCATCGTTGTTTTTCCAGTATACAAGCTTGTTCTTCTTGCATCCATGAGAGATGCTGTGTATAATATTAAGGCGAATAAAAGTATAAACTTAAAACATTTGGCACTAAGTTGATCTATCAAAGTATCAATGTGAATATGTTATATGTGATAAACTGATAATCGTTCTGTTTAAATTATTTCTAAGTCAACGTACCTGATATTGGTAGTCAACGTCCTGAATTTGGGCATGAACCACTGCGTATAAGATCTGAACATGGTGATGGTTTAACCTGTGTAGCACCACCGCTAACATACGAGCACTTCCATGGAACGTTTTTCCGTCGAGTAGAGCCATGGAGATTAATATTAGATAGGCAAACATCAGTGAAGGGTGAGTTCTTTAAACCGTGTATTAAACCAGCCTGCTGAACCCTTTTGCCCCTCACGTTTGTTATCCGCACGTGGTTTAGAACGGGTAGGGCTTTCGGGTTGTAGTTTTCGTCAGGGTGGTCACCAACATCTGCGGCGATCTTGATTCCCTTGCGAGCATTCACCATGTAAACATCGGAGATGGTGATGTTTTTTATGATTCCACCCCTGCCGATGTTTGTTTTCAAGTGGATGCCAACTCCCATGTTGTATAGAGTTATATGCTCTGCCATTACGTTGTATACCCCGCCGGATGTTTCACTTCCGACAGCTATTCCGGCGAATGGAGATGATCCGATGATCCGCCGGATTGTAATGTCGGTGCTAGGACGGTTGTAGTTAATCCCATACTGATCCCATCCGCTTTTTACTGCCACTAAGTCATCTCCTGTGGAGATATAGGAGTCTTCAATGCAAACATGGGAGCTTGAGTCTGCAATATTACACCAATGCAAAAAACGAGTAATTTTGAGGCAAGAGTCAAGTTTTGAGTTGCAAGTAAATAATTTCGTATTTGAAAGTTGTTTTAACCATGTAAGAAGACGAACTTTGCAAGAGGTGTAGGAACTTGGAAGTAATGTAAGAAGACAAACATAGCTAACACATCCAACAATTGTGACCCGTTTGCTAAATGGGTTGATTTGGGTCACTCAAATCATACATTGGATGTAAATGAGTCACTTTTACGAAGCTTATAACTTAGAACAGATTCAGATGGGTCACACCACCTTCGTCACCACTAAGGAACTACCCGCCATAAAAACAAATATAGCTTCTAAAACTTTTGCTTAAAACAACTTGTTACAACTCGATCCAGTTTTGGTCAGATCATGTTTTGGCCTGAACCAAATTGATATTTTATAAGACGGCCCATTTTGACCCAAACCTAGTTTCACCCGACCCCATAATAACATGTTAGCTGACCCGCCCTCACCCACCCATATGGCTGAATAGCAAATATAATGTGTTTTTAAAGGAGTTTGTGGTTTCACATAATATTGGATACCTGGATCAATTCCATCTGTGTTTGGAGAGCCAGGTGGAGCCAATATGGTGACATGCCTGATAACAACTTTGCTGTTTTCATAAAAATACACAAAGTTAAACATCATGTTAGTAGGATATACGTCTAAACAAAGTTCCACTCAAAGATTAGGGTGTTAAAGTACCTGCAGTATACAGGATGAATGTTCCAAAACGGAGAGTTCTTGAAAATCACATTTGAGATGATAATGTTTCTCGAATCCTTAAACTCGACAAGGTTTGGTCTAGTGAATTGCAATGTCCTTCGTCGCCACATATTCCACCAAACCCCACCCTGGCCATCAATCATCCCATTCTCACCTTACAAAACATTTCGTAATTTCATCCCATCGATCAAACAAAATGAAACGTAGACCGTATTCAAAGTATCAGCATTCATACATACCAGTAATAATCACATCATGGAGTCCTTCACCATGAATAAAGCTCATATACCTCCCTCCAGGCCGCTCTCGCCCTCTTCCATACGAAGGCAAAGGAGCAATCAAAGGCCAGTCTGCAGTATTCTACAAAATCACATATCTAACAGTAAGCGCGCTAAAACAAATCTGTGAGCTCCTTAACAAAACAGACAATATTCATTCGTACGAAGGCAAAGGAGCAATCAAAGGCCTGTCTGCAGTATTCTACAAAATCACATATCCTAACAGTAAGCGCGCTAAAACAAATCTGTGAGCTCCTTAACAAAACAAACAATATTGATTCGTACGAGTGAACCTAGCGACTATGGTCTAATGTTATACCTGTGTGGCTTTGATAACAGCACCTTTAGCCAAATACAGAGTCATTCTACTAGTAAGGTTAAAACTCTGTGTCAAATAAACACCTGCAGGTATGTATAGTATCGTTCCTCCTCTCCTCCTCAAATGCTTAATCCTGTAAATAGCTTCATTGAATGCTTTCGTGTTCATCGTTCTCCCGTCTCCGACTCCACCGAAATCCGTTATCGATATCTTATCGTTCCGGTGCACCATCGGCACGATTCCGGAGCACGTAACCGCTTCATCGGTCGCCGAACAGCATTTCAGCACGATTAATGCAATGGTTACGCAAGTTAAGAGTTCAAAAACGCATCGAAGAATCATATCCTGTGATTAGGTTAGAAGTTTGTGCGTTTGAATCGTTGTCATTAGTTTTGATGAATGCAAATCGGTGATGATTGAAAGGAACTGGTGAATGGTATGATGTTTGTGGTTACCTGATTCCGATGAAGAATGATGTGATGGTATCACCGACTGTGTGAGGTTTTGCAGATCTGAGAGGGTGGAATTTGGTGGTGGTGTAAGCGGAGATGGGGCGGAGCTATCAAACAGTTGGGGTTCGGACTTTCTGCACAAACATTTGTCTTCTTTTTTTCTTGTTAGAGAGAGGCAGAGAGGACACGTAAGTGAATGATAGTCATGCTTCTAGCACCAATTTTTTTTATTTTGAAAATGTTTAACTGCGATAAATGTATTCGTTTCTAGTCAGGACTCACTCTCAATCCTCTTAACAGAAAACTTATAATCAGGAAAAACGCTAGCTCAACCCAGAGTGTTTTATTCAGATTAAGACTTAAAATTATAATATGTTTTTGATATCTCAACTTAACCAGTCATGCTAATATAATTTAAAAATATTCAACTGATATGAAGCAAAACGATACATCTAGGTAGAGATGAAAATACCTTTTACAAGCTCGCACAAGAAAGATCTGTTTTCCAAATTTTAAACTCATAATAAGTTTGTATGGCTTATAAAATTCAGTCCCTTAAACTAATCTAAGAAAAGCTCAAAACGGGCTTGTAATAGTTTGCTCAAATTCCAATTTGTGGGTTTAATGCAACTTTTTTTTTCAATTTAGTTTTTATATTTTTATTGAATAGATAAACCGTTGGAAATTAGTAGGCTAGTTCTCACTAACAAGTGTTTAGTATTATTGATTATTGGTAAGTTTTTTTTATTTTTTGCTATAAAATAGAACTGACATATGATGTGCCTTTCATGTATCATTCATTCACTAATATTAAGGTCAAAATGTGTTAGATTGACCCCATATGATTTTCCTTATTAAAAGGTAAAAAAACTGATAAAAGATATTAACTTTCAAGGGGGTTGCTCATCAGTACCAAATATTTAAATAGACGACTATTGACTAACAACAGCCCTAAAGGCGACACCATCCAATGAAAGGTTTGCACCACCATTCAGCGTCGATGCTACACCACTACGGCTCCACCACCACACCAAAAGTAATGGCACCGCCAGCACCAAAACTACTGGCTCCACCACTACCAACAAAACCACCCTCTTCTACCTCTACCTAGACTAAACCAAACCCAAATGTTCAACCAAAATTCACAACCACACCATTCCTTAAACCCCCACGAAGACCCAACCCAGTCGCACCCTACAAAACAACTGAGTTGGCACGTTTTTAAGGGCGAGAGAATGATACGTCGAATTGAATGTGTCAAGGTATCCGGACATGGGAAGTTGCAAGAGTTAGCTTCCAAATTGTTGGTGTCATCAATCATGTGGTGTTTACATTGAAATATGACCCACTTTTCCATTTTCTGCATGCATGTTCTCACATACAGAAGAGTAGAAAATTGTTTCAAATTATTGTTTTGTTCTTTGTTTATTTTTAAGAACACTAGCCATCTCGAATCAACTTAATAACACTTACTATAATGATGCTAATGGTTGCTTGTGCGGGCCAGATAGAGCTCCTAAATCCTAACTCAAGGTTAACCCTCATCCGTATCTCATGATTGCTGTCAAGAGTCTCAACTTCAACCCGCGAAATTTGGTAGAAACATGCTATACTACTGAAATAAATTTTTAAATCAATTGGAAAAATAAGAAGTTAGAAGAATTTGAATACATATTTAAATATATTCAAGTCATTTGACTCGTTTTTCAGAATTTATATATTACTACAAGAATATGCTTAATTCTACTTTTAGAGTTTGTCAAAACTGCAACCAACTAATTACTAACCTATTCACGATCCCATATCTCCTATTCTCAACTTCCCTAATCTTTTGCTATTTTACATTTAATTCATTTAAAAAAAAACAGGGAACAAATGCAACCATGATAATGAACCTCCACTTGAACATTCTTTACAGAAAAGAAATTGCAAACTTCCCATTCAAGTTATTTATATTCACACAAAAAAAACGTCTTAAAGACAACAAAGGCAAAGACAATGAGTGTCAAACATGATGTTCAAAAACACAAATAGGATTTACGAAACACAATCATACTTTTTTTGTCCATTTTGGAAGAAAGACTCTAATGCTATCTGCACAAACATAGGATTTTGATTTTTGACCCGTCTACAACTAACCTTTGCTTCGACTAAAATCACACTCCAACTATGGGTTCAGTTCTGTCTTGCACGGCCATACGCTCTGACACATCAGCTAAAGACTTAAGGTTGCATTTAATGAGGGCTTCCACAAAGTAGCATGTCTCATCTTTTGTGTTTCCATCTGGCACGTCCACCACGAACGATTCAATCACCAAAGTCCCTGGCCTCCCGTCAATGACCTCTGGATGAAGTGTAATAATCGACGAGTAGTTCTGTACACATTATGAGCAAAGAAATGGCAGCAGTTTCATATCATGAAATGACCAATAATAAAAACCAATTATAGGAATAGAACAAAAAACATAGACAAGAAAAACACCCCATCTCCACAAGGAAAAAAACACAAAACTGCATTAACTGTGATTGTTTGAGTAAGATACATACCCGAAGCCTGTGGTCACCACCAACTATTTTTATGCCCAAGATGTGTTCTTCCTCATCAAGAAGTTCTAACCTCTCCATACTTGTGGTAGCAGGAAGTCCAGATCGAACACATACTTCTCTCACACTCCCAATTGCAAGGTCACCTCGCACATAACACTCGCTCACAAACGGTTTGTACTTTTGTGGTTGATCAAACCTCCTCACCAAAGACCATACCTTCAAAAACAAGGAAAACACTTAAAAAACACATTCGGACCTGTAATCATCAAATTTAAGTTCTGGTTGATGCAGGACCCTGCAACCGGTATAATTATCTATATGCCTGGCACTTGCAGCTTAAAGATTAAAAAAAAATCCAAGTTTCTAATTCCAGCACCAAATCATGATCTGATACCACATCCCTTCTTAGAAAAATAGATACAGGGCCCCTTGTATATCTATCCACACAAGATTACATAACCAAGGGATATGCTGACCTCCCAATCACCAGAATCCATTCATCTTTTACATATAAAATGTAAGTTTATTTCAAGAAACATGAGTTAGACCTCCTAGTTATAGTCGTCAAAGAAGAAACTTAACGATTCGTTTAACTCTACAACCAACCATAACAATATATGCTAATCCATCCTTTCCAATATGCTAGTCGTTTTATGATTCTTTTAACTTTAATAATGTAATATAAAAGTAGCAGACCTTAGTTTGACAAAATCATAAACAAATCAAGAATACCTATAAGCTGATTAATATGCCAAAATGCTAAATGACCATCTATTATATGAATGAACCACTAGAGTACAATGCTAAATTTAATCAAGCCAGCTAACATTCTATATCATTTTATTGCAGTGACCTTTAAAAACGAATTTAAAAGACAATTTTAATATGTCTGTCTTTTAGTCTAGGAGAGTAGGAGGGGGACCAGATGGGTAACCTTATAGTCACAGACTCACAGATGCACCCCCAAAAATATTGTCCTGTGTTACCTACATCTGATTCCTAAACAATTTTGGCACATTCCGACCATTCCTAAATTACTTAAAGAGTTTTCTAGTACCTAGAATGAGCCAGAACCTAATAAATGCATCATTGATTGTACCATACAAGTGCCTAATGCACTCTGGTTGTGGGACACCAATTCTTCTGTCATTAGACTTTTGTAACGTAATTAGCTTTGCTTCAAAAGAACATGCTTAACAACACTCAAACAAACAGGAATTATGATGAAAAAAGATCAAATATGCATCAAATCAATTAGATGTAGTGAAAAAATGCGAATTGGCTGGTTATCACTTACGGTAGACATTATGTTCTTACTAAACAAAGATTTGCCTTTTGCTAGGGTTCCGTTTCTAACGATTTTACAAGAAACAATGAAGAAATCGATATGCGTTATCATCTCGAAACGCTGATTAAATTCACAGACGAGTAAACCTAGCAATCAGCTCTTCGTTGTTATCAGTAACCACATCACAAACCGAAGCTACAGCATATCCAATTAGTCGATTACAATACTCCATTTAAACCAATCGCGCATTCATAAACCAGCAAAAAAGTTCAGCTCAGATCCACAAAACAACAACCGACTAAACTAAAAAAGTCTACAACATCGACACAATGATTCACATAGATTTGAGATCTTACAAGATGAACAGGCGCTTTGATGTGCTTAACAAGCGACGAAGTGCACTGATTGCCTCTAACCTCGTGCCTATGGTGTCTCCTGATGTATCCTCGCTCCGACGACTCCGTAGCGTCATCGTGTCCGTTGATCACCATCGGAAGTACTTATGGATAACAACTCCGATGAAATGAGCGTCGATTAAGCGTCGCCGGTGCGATGAATTGAATCGAAAAAGAAAAACTCCGGTGAATTCGTTGAGGTTTTCGAGAGAGAATAATCACATCACCAATTGGGGTTTCCTGTGTGCCTTAATTGGTTTTTGGTTCTTTCTCATCCACATCTCTCCACTCTTCTCTCACTTCACCATTTTCATGTGATATTAAATTGGACATATTATGTAAATAACCCCTACACTACTCCAAATTGTCTATTTGGTCTCTCATAATTTCTTATCTAATAGTATTCTATTATACATGAATTACAAACGTTGAGAAATAGTGTCACACGTCTCGCCACGCGGCATGGCTTGATTGGACCACGTTGTCAGCTGTTGTGAATTGATTGGAGCCGAAACTTTTTTTTGGCTTTTTCTGTTTTATTTCTCAATTTTATTATTTGTCGTTTTTGCTTTAGTGTGTAATAACGTTTTATTTTTCTCTTATTTTATGTTATAAAATTTTAAGACTCTCGTTGTATCAATGTACTAGAAAATACAACTCTCTTAGTTTTTTATGTTATAATAGTTTCTTGTGAACTTTTATTACTCACATATGTTTGTCTTTTACCATCCATATGTCATCTAGAAACACTAAACCATTTTAATCGGATGTCATAAAAGTTTGTATATTTGTATGTGTGACGTAATGAGATACACTTCGGTATAGATTGAAATCCAACCTTAATGAACCTACAACTCCAATTCATATATTATAGGATAACGTATGGGCAAAAGACCCAAAGTGCCAAATATATGTAGATAATTTGTACGAATTGTACAAAATTGAATATTAAAGAGGAGTTAGAGGGTAAACGTGAATCTCCAATGGATGTGGATGAAGCATTTGTGATTAGATGTCATCCGGGGGAGGCAGTGCGATGTGTTAATAATGATTTCATTTCTTTTCATTTGCATATTTCTTAGCAATCTTAGGTTATCTAGTTTATAACATTACATATTTACTTATGTCTTATAATGTCCATGCTTAACCAAGTGTGTCTAATGATCATGACAACCAAAAGGACACGGTATTGATATCGAGATATAGAGAAGAATCAATTAGGTATGTAGAAGGATGAATATCTTAGTTTTACCGAAGGTTACAAATGGTTGTGTGATTAGATGTTTGTCTCGGCATGGTTAGACTTTATTAGATGATCATAAGGTAGTAGCGGTGGTTGCTAGTCATAGGCATATTTTTTTGTGTAAAACAATACTATGATAACTCGGAGAGGTGTAGAGCATGTTACTCATGATCAAATTTGCATATTTTCATGCATACAAACAAATTAATAAGACTAAAAGCATCGTATACATCGATTAAATTACCGTTGAAGTTCATTCGTGGATGATTAAAGTGCTTGAAAATTTCTGATGGGTATGCTTTGAATATAGGGTCCGTAAACCTTGCGATGGTAAGTCTTTAAGATTCTTGATTGTTATGTGTTTAAGCAATGATTACTCACGATTGCCACAAGAGTATGACCGATTCTATAATGTAATTTGTGACGCCACGAACTTTGGCCCCCAAAAAATAAGGGCCCTCGTTTTCAAAAGAAATATAGTGGGTTTTGTTATTATATGGATCAATGGAATTTTGAAACGATAATAATATTTGATAGTTGAGTTCGATGAAATTTTTGAAAATTTGATAGGTTATTGAAGAACACAACCACACAATTCAAAAAACAAACAACTCTTTCTAAATTTTCTCTTTGATTCATCTAGTCGACTAAACCTTTTTTGCCTTTTTTTCAAAGAAATCAAATATTAAGAACTCAAGTTTAATATACAATATTTTCTTTGATTTATTGTTTTTATTCAAAGAATTTTGATTAGGTTGTTTTTTTAAAATTGCATTTTTTTTCAAAAGGACCTCATTTTTTAAATCCGATAAAGGCTCGAAAAACATTAAGCCGGTTTTGCTTAAGAGTAATGATTCTACTTATAATATGGAATACAATAACAAAGTTTTATTTTGTGTTATATGTTCAAAATAATTACATATTGAAGACTTAAATCAACTTCAGATGGTTATTAATTTAACCATTTGTAAGTTGGAACAAGTCTTTCCCACCTGTTTTTAATTACTCAATGAAACACCTAGTGATACATTTGAAAATATTTACCGAAGAATTACCGTGGAGCTAAGCATCGGTACATTCCAAAAGCAACATCGGTAATTTGTTGTTAAGGCACTTGTCCTTAATCCATCAATAAGCATCTGCCGCTAATCTTCCACTAAAACAAATCATTGCTAATTCATTGATAATATATATATATATATATATATATATATATATATATATACTAGCTTTTAGTAAACCCGTGTATTACACGGGTTGAATAAATAAAATATTAATATAATAAATTTATTAAATATAAATTGATATTTTAAAATACGATATAACTTAAATTACGTATGATAAATGACTATAAATAATAAAACAGTTATATCGACTTTTTAAAATATTGTTTTTATAATTTTTTAGATAAACATTATGTTTTAAAACAAACCTTATAAAATACATTTTTTTAAAAATTTCTTATTACAACTCCCAAATTTGCTTAATTTTAAATAAACATTTTGCTTATTTCTTAATTTATTAAATATTAAAAAATATTAAAATAATATTATTAGTAATTAAAGTAATTATTTAATAAGAGAGAGAAGCGGGAAAATTTTGATGAGAAAAATTATGATGATGACATGTGGTACTCTCATTTACTCTTTTATTAGAGCAAGAAGATATATCGCTAATTCATCGATTCTTAATTGTTTTGTAATGGTTGATGCTTATCACAAGTCCTTTTCGTATTTTAGAGGTCTAGAATGGTATCCTAATAATGAAAACAGCAATACAAGATAATTGCTTTATTTGGGCCATCACTAATTGAATATAGAATCAAATCATGTCATACAAAAGTATTGATCTATTCCTACTCATTTTCTTATAACATGCAACCTTATATAGATTTATGTATTTAGCTTAAAAATAGTCTATAACAAAATGTCACTCATCTTTATAACATTTGAACCATATATATTTATATTGAGCTTTTAACAAATCATAAAACATTTGTTCCCTAGCAGTGGCAGAGCTTGAACTATTCCGTAGGGGCGGGACGAAATTATTTTTTAGAAGGGGCTAACTCGATATATATATAAAAATGTACACTAACGGACCAATAGTTTACACCATCGGACTAAAATGTAATACTACTTACGAAAAAAATAAGGGTCATTAAAACATTTGTTCCCTAACAGTGGCGGAGCTTGAACTATTCCATAGGAGACGAGGCGAAATTATTTTTTTAGAGGCGACAAACTTGATATTTATATAAAAATTTTACACTAACGGATCAATAGTTTATGGTATCGGACTAATCTAAAAGCCTAACATGAACACTTTCTTCACATCTTTGTTATCATCTTCTTTTAAAAGTATACCACAATGAAGGTTTCAATTGATCATATTAAGCAACACAAGAATAAGACAGAAACAAAGGGTGAGAAGTGGATATAAGTAATAGATGAAGGGGTGAAATGATGGTTACATAGGAATAGTATGAGAACAAAGCAATTTGATTGGCTGAGAGGAGAAGTTAAAAGAATGGTTGGATTTTTGTGGCAAATACGTTTCATTTGACCTCCTCTCTCTCTTTCCACTTTAAGGTTTTCCTTTTTCTTTTTGGTTTTTAATTCAGTGTTAGTGACCGCACGGTGAGTTTCTACACCCTTTTTTGTCGTTTACCTAATCTTTAGTTCTTGAACTTTGTATCATTTTGTCGTTTCTCTCATAGATTATTTACAGAATCGATACTTACTAAAAGTTATGACCATATCCATTATTTTTTAATAATTGTCGATATAAGAGAGATTAGAATTTTTATTTTTTAGTTAAAAGGGTTCACGAGATTTGACATAAATAATCGTTTGATGAAAGTCTATCGGCCATTTACATGTGATGTGTGATTACATTTGAAAGTGGTTTGAGCATATGTGTAAAATATCTATAGTGTCGGTCACTAATTTAACTGTAACATACTTAGTTTATAACAATAAATGATAATCAAAATTTTTACTAGTTATCTTTTATTTATTTATTTATTTTTTTTGCCAATAAGACTTAGATAAATTGGTTTGCGATAAGACACACTATAATTTTTTATTGCAGTGTTTATGAGTTTAAAAAGTCTCATTTGTTACAATATGCTTTAAGTGAGTCGAGAGTTTTACCAAAGTAGGCCTTTGAGTAGTGGTGAGATGAGTCACCGGTTGTCTATGTTCGCAGGACGTGCGTGGCCTCCCTGGGTTTACCCGGTAACTGTGAAAAGTATTCATTGTTTGTTTAAAAAGAAAAAAAATGAGTTTTTTGTTCTTGTATTGAGCAATGTAATCCTTTCATTTAAGAGAGAGAGAGAGGAGGAAAAAAAACTTAAACCCTATTAAATTTATCCGCTGGCCTCATCTTCTTCATCGCGGTCGAGGACTCGATCCTTAATATACTCTCGTTTGTTCCCATAATAAATAAATTTCTATTCACTCTAGTTTTAATTTCTAAGTTTGTATTGTGTAACAAGAAGGGTGACCGCGCAATGTGGCAAGATGTTATTGTACATCTGACACGTGCATTTAGTATTTTATTATTCTTATAGTAGTTTTATAAAAGTTTATTATGTTTTTTCTAAACTAAAATTTAAAACACCAAATAAATGGATTATGCATGACTACATGTATATATACACATTAACTTATTGTATGTCACAAATACATATTTGTTTAGCAAAAAAATTTATACCAAAACGTTTAAAAGAAACAAATGTTAAGTTGTAGTCTCAAAACGTTTATAAATGTGATAGAATAAAAATTATAGCTGAAATCTTAAAACATATTATGTTTTTTTGGATTTATGGTTAGATAAGTGTAAGTAAGTGTAAGGTTATTATATAACTAATAATAAGAGGTAATTTGTAAATAATGTTATAAATATTATTTTACCCTCAAAAGTGATTGTATAGTAATTGTTTTTAAAATAATTTTATGATATCTTAGTTTAAATATAAAAGTTGTTGGCATAGTTAAAATAAGGGGCAACTAATATACGTATATGTTTAGCTTGTCGGTTTATGGTCCTTTTGCCAAATATTTTTCTTTTTTGGGTAAAAAGTTCATAAGGCAACTGCTTTTGTATTACAGAAAATCGGCCCAAATACGGAAAATCAGCCCAATTATGGAAAAAGTTTATGGGGCCCTAAATGATCTACGTACAAATTTTATAATGGAAAACGGGCCCAATAAATGATTTGTACGGCAATATCTGTGTTTCTGCTCCATGTAGGAGTATGGATGACGAAATTTGACGAATTTTGAAATGTGATCATAAGTGGCAACCTTACTTGACTCAATTGTTACTTTCATGATCGACGCGGAGACTCTAACGGGTATGAAGCATCCTTTGCTGGGTAGACCTACGTTGGGAGAATGGGTGTCAAACGAGAAACGGTTCAAACTAAGGTTTAAATCTAGGGTGCCGCTACTTAGGTGTGTTGTCTGTTTCAGATTGCGACACCATTTTTGGTATGACAATGACTATAAATTTTATAGTGACACCATTTTCGGTATGACCATGACTATGAGTTTTATGAGACCTAAGAGGGCCCCTTTTGTACAAAATACAAAGTAGAAGGGCCTCACTTTGTTCCATGGAAAATTTTATCACTTTCCCTTTAGAGATGAATGTTGAAAGTTGTAATGAACAAAACCAATCGTCTATGAAATTCTAGGCATGATACTCTTGGAGTAACCAAGTGGATCAAACCGAAAATATATGCAAACACGTATAATTGCCGTAACATACTTCGACTCTTTTAGTATATGATTGAACTCGACTGATAAAACCAAATAAATAACCTTATATTTATACTAGACATAAACTAATCAGAATATAACTCGAATACTATTTAAATAATCAACTAGATAAACTAATAATTATCTATTCCCAATAACTAAATCCTAATTATTTAAATCAAACTTTTGGTTTCACACATTGACCTCTTTTAATTTGTTCAAATTAAACCTTAAATTATAAACATATTAAGATTATATCCTTCATTCACTCCCTAAATCTTGATATTGACCTTTATTTCTCATCTATGTTTGAAATTGTTCATCTTCGCAATCTCTTCTGGACCCCGATCTTCACCCTAGCCACGTCCTAGATCTTCTTGGTTTGAACCCCTACTTTTGATAACAAGTTATTTGGATCAAAGCATGCGTCTTTAACTTCTACTTCTTCCTGGATCATTTAAGCCATCTGCTCACCGACCTCTGGATGAAAAAACTAGCTCTTTGTTTTTTTGTTTTTACACAGCTACTGAACGAAAACCTACCACCACGTTGTTTTATTTACCGCGCTACCTGTCAGATTAATTTTGCCAATAGAGAACCACCCATTCTTTTCCTTGGCAAGAAAGAAAAGTCTATTGTTGATCCTATCCTTTAAAAACTTCTTAATTACAAATAAACCTGGTTAAGCCTTGATGAATCACATCTGCTGCTAATGATCGAATCAAACTCTTTTACTAACTTGTTTTTCAATATCCCTTGATCAAACAAGCTATTGTCTTTTCATTAAAAAAACAAACAACCTTTAATACATCGGCTTGCTTCTGACTCGAGGGCATTATGACTCGATTTGCGTACTAAGCAAAACATTACTTGTACCTTATTTTTAAACTTGTTACCATGATAGCCACCACTCAAATCCTTTTTGCCCCCCTTACGTTGTCCAAATTAAAACCTTCAATTGTGAACATGTCATGTTTAGATCCTTCAACTACATCACTACACCAAGGTTGAAGCATGTTTATGATTTGAATGGACACTTGTTGGATTGGACTAGTAACCAAAAGAGTACATTTTTTTCTGTTTCTAGCTTCAAATCGGTTTGGTTGATCAAAGATGGTCAACATCGGTTTTTGGCCATACTTGTTTAATTTAAAACCGGATTTCAAGGAGAAAAAGATCAGTTCAAACCGAACTGGTTTTTCGGTTAAGTAAGGTTTTGACTATAGCTTCAAAATGGTTTCAACTGAGGGGCTTACAAATCTTTTTCACACTTACGGGTCAATTAAGGTCTGAATTGGTTTTGGTTCGGGCTAAAACCGATTCCGGTTTACAAACTTTTCTTCACCTCTAGATTTGCGTTTGTCGACTATTTGGTAGGATAGATGCCATATATATATGTGTGTGTATACATACATACATACATACATACATACATACATATATATCCCCATCACAAGTTATATTTGCTGAAAGTTACATGAGTTGAGGAGTTATAAATCTAATTCAAACAAATCTTTACAGTAGTCTAAAAGTAAAAGTAAGATTTGTTGTTAAAAAGATTCTAATATAAAGATACCTACTTGGATAAATCGATACCTCCCTAGACGTCACGTATGGGTCCATACGTGACGTATAACAAACTATGACACGTCAGCATAACAATCTTGGGTTCCGACATTTCTCTGACCTACAAGTCGAAAACACTGAAAACGTGGAAAATTAAGGGGGGTTGTCAAAGGGTTATATGCCCCATATAGCCCTATACGACCCCTCTATACGACAGATATGGGTTATATGACGCGTATAACAAATTTCGACACTGATTACGAAAAAATTTCCAAGGGGTTGTCAAAGGGGTTATACCCCGTATAGGGCTATATGACCCCCTATACGACGCGTATGAAGCTATATAACACGTATAGAAAATTTGGGGTGTCAATTTATAGTTTTAAGAATGTTTAAATATCCATGCCCTTAAATAACATAGATGACGCCACTAAATTTATGACACGGAACAATTTAGCGGACTAAAATGTCAGTCGCTTAGGCATTTGTGAATATGTTTATGACACGGAACAATTTCTGGTCACTTGAGCAAAGTTAACTTGTGTATTGTGACGTTTTAAAGTAAAATACATGTTAAAATTAATGTGTAATATTAGCACTCTCATAATAGCAAAAATAAGGGATTTGACCCAATAAATTTATAGGTGGTAGATTGTAAATAAATTATTACTTGGACAAAAGAAAATTAGAAGAAATTTTCTCTGAATTAATTTAAATTAGTATTTTCTTTTCACCAACGTTGTATAGAAACTTAAGAAGAAATAAATTATAAAACATTTATTAAACAACTTGTTTCACATAAAAAGATGACACCAATAAATATTATGCAAGAAAAAGAGCCTAAAATTAGACTATAAGAGTTCATAGCACCGAAATAGGAATTCCATTCAACATGAAAGTGTAGTCTACATGGGCGAAAACATTTCATGACACCTAAGCATAAAACAGGAAAAGAGTACCCAAAATTAGTGCATGATTTAAACCACAATTCGATTGATTTTGCCATGACTTTGCAACTTTTTTTAAAACATCAGTCAATTCATACGCACTTTAAATTTACTAAAATATCAACGAACTCACACACCCACTAAATTTACTAACAGCTGTTAAAAATCTCAATTTGCTAAAACTTCCCAAATCAACTCCGGATCATAAGAAGGCAGTCGTGCAAGCGAGCATCCTTCTACCTCCAACTCACCAGTCTCGTGGCCCGCCACCTTCGACTCACCCGACACAGAACACCGCGAACTCTCTTCCCTCCAAAACCCGTCTTCAGATACACCAGATGACGTCATCAACTCATCCCTAACGTGCGATCCAGAACAAGAATATTCAGTTTTCACAACGCTTTTCTTCTTCTTATTCCTCCTGTTAGCCTTCTCTCTCCTCACCTTCTCACAAATAGCCTGAATCTTGGCATCAACAGCACTCTTAAGAGCATTCAGCCTCTCTTCGTCCCCAATCAACCCTAATCGACTCGGGTCCTGTAAATTCGGAAAATTCAGCTTCGCGTATTCACCTCGTAGCTTATACGCGGCTCGATCATAAGCATAAGCCGCGGCTTCAGCCGTCTCATAAGTCCCCAACCACACCCTCATTCTATTCAGAGGTAGTCTGATCTCACCCACCCATTTGCCCCAATGCCTCTGCCTCACTCCTCTGTAAAGCTTTTTCTTATACGGGTCGGTGCAATAATCCGAAAACCGATTAAACCCGCTTGTGGGTTTCACATGTGAACCTGATACCCCTGTTTTCGCCATGTTTTGCTCTGAGAATTTCTGTAACAAATCTCTCTGTTTCAGGTAAACCGAAGATCCTAGCGGCTGACGAATAGAGGCGGAGGATATCGACGATGAACAACGAGTGAAGATCGAATCGAAGGTGTTTCCACCATCTCCGCTTAAAATTAGATTTGACAGAGATGATCCAATGTCGTTGTTCGGATTGTTTGGTTGCATGACGGGCAATTAGATGTTACTGAAGAACAATTGGAAACAGGGGAAAGAGTGAATGATGAAACAGAGGACTGTTTTCAATAGATTGATACAGTAATCTAGCAAAAGATTATTATAAATTTGAGTTTGATTGAAGAACAATAGGAAGAATATGCTGAGTACAAGAAGCTTTTGGGGTTTGATTCTTTGTTTCTTGGTGGTGTATTTATAGCTGCAAAATTTGAGGGTTTTGGATGGTCCATGTGATAACAAAAAAATATCTGAGAGCTCCAAGTAAAACAAAATAAATTATTGTTATGATTAATAATATTAATAATGAGAAATTTAATTATTATTTATGGGAATTTGACTTTTTACGAATGGTATAAAGTGTGATGAGTAATTTCTGAAATTATTGAATAGAGATCTGAAGTTTAGAGGTAATGTGATTTTATAGGAAAATATGTGAATGTTAATGATTTAAATAAATAAGAATTTAAGTTCTAAATTCTTATATAGTTTTAGAATATATACAAAAAGGAAATATAGGATGAACTGTAAATTTAAAACAAAATACAATTAATTATAAGATATAAGGATGTTTAAATAACTTTTGTTTGAAATTATCATAAATAAAAGAAAAAGAAAATACAATGTTAACTCTGGGAATCTAAAGAAATTTAAAAGAATTGTATTGGATAAAGAATTAAAAAGAAAATATACGTAATAGGGAGCGAGTTGTGAGATCCTTCACAAGCCACATAGTTGTTATTGCGATAATTGTCAAAGATCTTTTTCTTTCCTATGTCCTCTATGTGTACACATAAGGATTATGACTTCTCGATAGATACCTTGAAGCTACCCTATACGCTAAGCCAATCTTAAGCCCTCTCATCTGTCGTGGTCTTTATAAAATTCGATTCTCCATTTTGTCCTACCACATTGTGTACCAAAGAATCACCCAAAACTCACCCTTCATCCTCACTTCATGGGACCTCGCAAACCCACTTTGAACTTTGAAGTAACTAACAACGACTTTTTTTTATCCATATTACATCCTTAGATTATATCGGTCTCCTATACCAGGATCTTGTGATTGTTTTGACATGATTTTGAGTCATTTAAATATGTTGTTTATTATTTTAACAAGTCATCAGTCTTAAAAAGAGACTTGCAAATAGGAATATAAATTGTTAATGTGACCGCATAATGTTTTCTAAAGCTATGCATACACAAAATTACTCATTCAAAGGACAATTATGACTGAAGTTACCCAAATGCTTAATTTGTAGTCACCTAACCAAATTGGTAGTATGAAGTTTGGCCAAAAAATAATTTTTTTTTAAATTAAAAGAGTGTTCATTTTGGTTTAGTTTTTTTATTAAAAGAGTGTTCATTTTGCAATGAGCTAAATATATGTATCCGGTTTTCTTGGTCTAACCTAATTAAATTCCTTAAAATAAAAAACCCAATGAAACCAAACTAAAAAATTAATCCCATTCGATTTTAAACGGTTTCATTTTGGTTTAGTTTTTGATTTAATCGGTTTATAGTCGAATATCTAGCTCCCCTAAGAAAGGAAATATCTTTAGGTTCACAAGTGATCTCATTTTTAGTTGTGCACTTGTGCATAAAAGTGAACCTTTTTGCTCTGAAAACTTAATAAATAATAAAAAGGTAAAGTAGAAGAGTGTCACGCCCACGCGTAGATGTGGTCTCCATATGCTTTTATCATAGGGTGGTATGGGAGATTTTGGCTTCCACTCCTTTTTCATCAATCTTTTTTTCTAAAGCTGACGAATTAAATGTAAAAGAGTCTAAAATTTATGTTTTGGAGCAATGTACAACTCTATATGCTTTATGTATAATATAAAGTTGCATCTTTTATAAGGTTTTGGTTTCTTAGAAGATTCGTTGCTTTTGCTACGTGTTAGTGTGTTACAACATTTTGTATTGATAAAAATACGGATATAGTCATTTCCCGGTAGGGAACTTGTCAAACATGTTTGTATCTCTATCGTGAGACACAATTATTTTACATCTCTTTAGAAAATTATTGAAACACATAAAATTGATCAAATTTAGAAATATAGAGAAAACATGCAAAAATAGAGCAAACATTAAAATAGGGTAGTTTTTGGGTTTAAGTCCCACCGGTGAAAAAAAAAGGTTTTAGGTTGTATTAAAAAGTTTTCTAATCTAAGATGAGTTTTCTCCTAATTGTTGTATCAGGTTCGGAATTGATGAGGACAAGAGGATGTATGAGCTTCTTTTTGCGGACGTGTATGTCTAGTCCCTCAAGGTTCCGTACTCGAGTAATAGAGATTATCAGGTGAGTTAGTAGTTCATCAATAATCTAATTACCCGTTCAGAATGTTCTTTTCCATACTTTTATAATTATATAGAAAATATTTTGTAATAAACATGAATACAAACATGTAATTACATATGTATATGTGAATTCAACTATGAATGAAAAGTACTAATTATATTTTGTTTAAAATTTGCTTTTCTAGTTAATTTTTAATTGTTTATTTATATTGTTTTGATTAATTTTGTTACAACAGGTTTTTATTTTTTCTGTTTTTATATTCGTCATTATTTTATTATTTAGTTTTTTAATTCTTTTAATTTACGACATGTAACCCAGTTGTGTTATTTATGTTTTTCTTTTAACTTTTTTGATTATTTTGTTTGCGTCGGGAGGTAGTAATTATGATGTGTGGGTTACAACTAGTATATATGAAAATGTAAGTTCGTGATTATTTTTATTATATATTTGGACTTTTTATATGACTTGTTGATTGTTTGGTATGCTACATATAATTTTTATTTTTAGGACATATGGTTAATTATTGTCAAGCGATACTTTGGTTTAAAACATACGGTAATTTTTTCTTATGTAAAGACAAAACATAGATCTATTACAATAATGTCTTAAGAAAAGTCTATGCATATTAAAGAAACAAACTATAAATGCAAATAATGTAACGATATAGACATAACATATGGTATTGGAGCTAAATTCAAAAGCTAAGTTAAGCTTTAAAGCATCTAGTGGATTTGATGTTTACAAGGTTGTTATCTAACATTTTCAACACCCACGTTTATGGTAGTAACAGGTCATACTTCAACTTTCACAAAAATGGTGAGACAAACGAAATTAACAACTTTGAAAATCATACCACTAAAAAGGTTTCAAAGATCCTTTGCCATAATATACGTAATAGATATCGAGTTTTGTTAGAAAGTTTATTTATCAAAATGAATGTTTTAAAAAAGTAATATTTATCAAAATGGGTTTTTATTAAAAAAAATCTTACTCATAATTTTATTAGATGGAAAAGTTTTATAATTCAAATAATGTTATTCAAAAAGGGTTAAAATAAAAAGTTTCAAAAAAATCAATTTTTTTGACCTGCCAATTGAAAAAAATAGTTTTTAGTTCTTAACAAATGTTTTCTCAAAGCCTTTTTTAATTTCAAATAATACATTAATATTTGAGATGTACTAACAAGTAATATATGCATCACAAGTTTTGTTTTATTTTATAAATAGTTTTATAAAAAAACTAATGGATCTGTCATAGTTTAAAACAGGTTTTTTAAATGTTCTGTAGTTCTGTTATAAACGTTATGTGATGTTTGTACTTTTTATATCAATAATTCTTATAACTTTTTAATTAATTTTACAAAAATATGTGTATTTTTAATTTTTGAACATATATACTTTTTGGACACATTTATATAAAATGTAATCGAAAATACATATGTATTTAAAAAACGATTTATCGTGTTCAAACAAAAAAATTACATGGTTTTTACATTTTTTGAACACATATTGATTTCACTATCATAGTAAATAATTAACATTATAAAGTTAAGTTGTTGCTTTTCTACTATTTAAATAAAGATGTGAAAATTTAAATAGATATGTAGTAAAATTTCACCTAACAATAGTAGATAAAATGAATATTATACGTCTCAAATATTGATATCAGTCTTTTGTTTTTAAAGGGTTTTTAGAAAATATTTGTGAAGAACTAAAAACATTTTATTTTAAGAGAAACTTTAATATTAAACTTTAATAACATCATTAAATTAAAACAAAAACTTTTTTTGTCCAATAATATTATGAGCGAGAAAATAAAAGCTTTTAATGAATACCCATTTTGACAATTACTTTTAAAACGCACAAATACAATTAGTAACAACATCATTTAGAAAAAAAACTCAAAAGATATCTTTGTTCTAACTCGGTTCGATGGGTTCAAATATACTTATGATCCGTCCACTAGGATTTTACTTATTTGTCTAATGTACAAAAGGACCCACTTCACTCCCACCCCGCTCCTCTTTATACTCTAGTACAGTACCGTCTAGCACTAGATTAGTACGTTCCCGAATGAAAGCTCGTACATCAGTCTGTCGTCGTTAATCCCGAGCACCACCATCATGAAAACCTCAATTTAAATGAGAAAACCATATGACACAATCCAAAACCCTAGTATTCTAGATACTAACTAAAAATATATGTGGATAAACTACATTAAATTAAATTCAAAAAGTGGATTGGTGATGGGCGTATTGAAAAGAAAGAAGAAAGAAGGGTTAGATGTGTCCATCTTCCATGTGAAATCGAAAGTCAAACTATCCACCTTTTACCTTTACACATATTCTCCCCTCATGCTTACATTTTTCAATTTACAAGTTATAACATTTATTAAAAAAAGTATATGATTTTTATCATTTGGACGGATGGCTTACTCGTACAACTTATATTTGTGTCATAACTAGGTTTATTGTCCATCGCATGTTGCCGCGGTATTGTACGTGATGTGATAAAATATAGATTACAATCGGCTTGAATTGTTTCCGAACTAATTTTACGTCAATATGTAGAGTAACTCGAATTTACACCGTTGAACAAAAAACGTTTAATATTTGACCTGACTCGTTTTCAAACAAAATTAATGCATGCCGAAACATAGACTTGTCGAAAAGTAGGTAAACTCAAATCGTACATAAAAATAAGCACTAAAACGTTTATATTTGACCCAACTAATTTCTGAACAAATATTACGTCAAAACATAGATGTATGTCGAAATGTAGACAGTCTTAAAGTGTATAGAGTTAAGCGTGGAAACGTTTTATATTTGACCCGAGTGATTCCTAATTACGTCTAAACGTAAACGGAACTGAATTTATATTGTATAGGGGTAAACCCGGAACTTTAGAAACTTAAAGAGGTTAAAGTAAAATTTTACAAAGTTTTTAGAAAGTAACAGAGGTTGAAAGTGTAAAGATTGAAAGTAGGAGGCGAAGAAAGACCGGTGGGAAACCCCACCGACCTTTCTTTTTAAGTATATACAATAGGTTTCTGAACTTAAAAATTAAAACCTGTAATATATATCTTCAAAATCTTAATTGCTTCATGCATTGTTTCTTTTACCTCTTTCTGTGTATTTTAAAATGTCATAAACGAGTTTGGAAGGATAATTAATTAATTACTCTTTGAGGATACATAAAAGCCACAAAAGTTGGATTTTGGAGCTTCGCTTGAGGTGGACTATTAAATCAACGCCTCGAATCATTGTGAAAAAGTACTTAATCGGTCTTGTAATGTGTTAATATCTTGGTTTTTATTACATAGAGTTATACTAGATCGTAACAAATCATTTTAATGTTAAATTACATTGTACAATGATTGGTACATACATGATCCTTGACCTATTAGTGTGTTGTTTTAGGTTATACATGGTCACGTAAGTTTATATCAAGTCATTACATGTGTGATTGATGGTATCGTTATAAGTCTTAATTGGCATTGACATGTGTTTATGTGTTGTTTCGGTTAAAAGAGCCACATAAGGTTATAAATAAGTCAATTTGACATCAAAGACTTGTGTGTGATTAATGGCACCATGTTCGTGCTTAACGGGCCTTGAAATGTGTTAATATGTTGTCCCAGGTTACACATAATGACATAAGTTTATAATAAGTTAATTTGATGTTAAAGACTTGTGTGTGATTAAAAATGGTACCGTTTTTGGGCCTAAATGTACTTTGACAAATGTTAGTAAATTCACACATGTTTATTCCAAGTCTTTTTATTTATGTTAAAGACGTCACTAACTCAAAAATAGTCGTGGTTTTGGGAAATGTTTTCCAACGGACACGGCATCCACACTTCGTCGATAATGTTAAGGATAATAAATTTTTGCCCGGGCCTTTAAGTTTTTTGTTGGTGAGACTAAGCTTTGTCGGGTATTCCGTTGGTAATCTGTCGAAAAAATTCACTATAAATATAACCAATTCCTATTGATGTCATACGCATTATACTGTGTTTAGATGTATAAGTCTTGTCGTATGTATTCATGCTTGAATACTAATACATACTCGGTGTATCATAACTTTAGTTGGAATCAGTGTATTTAATAGTTAAATATGAAAATTGATCTTGAATCCGTTGTATGAGTTAATACGATATTACAGGTTTGTTGAAACTTAAGGTCTAATGCACAGATTTCAATTTAGCATCACGCAAGTCCATCATTGATGAGCTCATAAATTGAAACAAAGCTACAACTCAACGTCATAAGCCAATATGATTCACCAACAGTTTTGGTTCTCTCTTAGAATGAATAAATCAATTTGGTGTTAAATTGCTAATAACGTGAAAGATATTATCTATAATTAGTTAAAATATAAAATTTTACATCTGAAACATTTTTATTTCAATTTTTTCCCTTCTCAGAAAAACATATGACAAATATTAATACACGAATTATTAAAACTCTGTGTTTAATAAATACAAAAAGTTTTATATTTTACATAATAAATATATATCCGCAATTGGGCCTTGGAAAAGAAAACAACAAAGAAAAAGACTAGGCCTTCTACTCTAGTATGTAACTGGTACTAATACTACGATACACAATGAGGCACATAATGCATGCTAAATAAAATTGTTTAAAGGAACGAAAAAAAAACTAAAAAAGTGGATTAGAGTATAAAAATAAAATATGTTACACCCAAAGGGTCGAACCCAGGTTGACAGCCGGAAAATGTCTAAACAACTCTAGTGAGCACGCATTTTGGTACCGAACCCGTCAAAAACCGCTCGAACCGAAAAAAAAAGGTTCAAAGCTGACCAAAAACTGTCAACAACTTGAACTTAACTGAAGTGATTTAAATATAAGGTATCTTATGCAATTATTATTAGCTTCTTTGTATCACAAGATTTAGGGTTGTTTGGTAATTTTAAAATGATTAAATACTTAACCAATAACATATCTAAATCAATAAGAGCTGGTATATCATTTACCTATTTAAAAACAAATGTCTGACCAATTCAGATAAGAGATCTTAAACATTTAACATTAGACTTCTTAATTATTCAGCATTAATATAATGTTTAACTATTCAAAGGCAAATGTCTAAACTATTCTGACATGTACTCGCGAAACAAACACTCTGAACTATTAAATGTTGAAACATTCAAATATCTAAATCCTTATCAGACTGATTCAGATGCTGCCAAACAACCACTGTACTTTGAAATTAACACGGTATAACAAATAGATGAACAAATAAAATAATGAATGAATAAAGATATATAATATAATAATTAAATAAAAATAGAAATAGCAATTTTTTTTTCTGAACGGCAACAGTTAATCACATTACACATCCTCAAAGGAGAAAACTCACACATCAAGTCCACATTCTAGTTTTATCCAATTTAAAGAAAACCCATAAACTATGATAAAGATAGAACTTATTACGTAAAAAATCTTGAGTTCTACCCCTCATTCTCTACTACATTATACATCCGATAAAATTAAAATAATACAAAGAAGATTAACATGTTCTCTTCAATCTTCATACATTTATATTTAGATTTTGGGCCATAAGAGTTGTTAGAATAAGCAACTGGACATTTTGGACTTGCAAAACTTGTGGATCAAGCCCATATTTTTTACATATAGTGTCAGTCTGTCATGTTTTGTGGATATCGTAGTAATACATAGAAAAATAAGAGGAAGAGGGTGAACTCAAGCTCATGAAAATAGTTGGGCCGGTCTAGGCTGTTCTGGCCCATTCTGTTTTATATAATGTTATGTTGTATTGTTATTGTTCATATATATGTTCCACATTTCGCCGTGCCGCACTTCCACCGTTCCACATCCCGACAACATCGATAAAGAAAAAAAAATAAGACGAAGTGTAACACCCGATTATTTTAAAAAGACATGAAATAAAAAATAAAATAAAGAAATGTAATAAAGTCCAAGTGAAGGGACCAAAAGTGTCCAAAATGACAAATTTTTGGTAAAAGTGGGTGTCAAGTTGGGCATGGCTGCCCACCCTCATTTCACATCATCATCTTCGTTTGTTTTTTTAGAGAGAGAGAGAGAACTCTCGGTTTGAAGAAGAAGAAGAAGAAGTGAACGAATTCAAGGTAAGGATTCGTGGTTTTTAAGTGTTTATGACGGGTTTTATCCCGGTTATATGCTTATGTGCTTATGTGATGTGTTTGTGCTCGGGGGTGTGTGTGTGTGGTGTTGTTTTTAGGTGTTTGAACTCATTGCAAGCGGGTTAGAAAGGAAGAACACCCAAGTTGCATCAGGTGAGTTTTAGACCCCGGTTTTTACTTGTTTTAAACTATCTTTGGGGCTGAAAATGTATGAAAATGGTTTTTATAAAGTCCATGTATGTTGCCCGTATGCATTGTGCATGTTGTATGTTGATTCTTGAATTGCTTATAGGTTATTCATGTTTAGAATAGCCATGTTAAGCTTAGAACAGATGGGTTTGATGATTTGGGTTTGAAAACATACTAGGAACATGATATACAGAAGGTTCATATGCCTGAAAATGCCATAGAATGATTTAAGTGTAATCCATGCGCCTGAACAGTAGCCCATGCGCCTAAGATTATCTTAGAAATGTTTAAGTACAG
>BJCM01083669.1:0-12486 GCA_018326385.1 Flaveria bidentis | reverse complement strand
TTTGTCTTCAGACTTTGTCTTCAGACTTTGTCTTCAGACTTTGTCTTCAGCTGATGTCTTCAGACTTTGTCTTCAGACTTTGTCTTCAGCTGATGTCTTCAGACTTTGTCTTCAACTGATGTCTTTAGACTTTTTCTTTAGCTGATGTCTTCAGACTTTGTCTTCAGCTGATGTCTTCAGACTTTGTCTTCACTTGATGTCTTCAGACTTTGTCTTCAGCTGATGTCTTCTTCTTCAGTTGTTATGATGTCTGTGGGACTTAAAGGTTTTTCTGATCTGGCTCATTGGTTCTTTTGGTCCAACAGATGACCCTAGAAGCCTTGCAGCAATTGCTAAATTCTTAGAAGAGCATGAAAAGGCTGAAGCATAATTGAAAAAGAATGTTGAATTCATTGATTTAGAAGAAGGAGAGATAGATGGTGGCTATGTAGTTAATGAACCAATAGTACATAAAAGCCATGTGAAAGAGGATGAATCAGTAAGGGAGATGGTAGAGAAATCCCAAACTGATGAATTAATGGTCAAGGCTATGTTTTTTATCAGTCATGGGTATGACCCTGATGAGGTGTTCAGAATGACATATCAGGGAATGAAGGCAGTGGAAGAAAAGTTAAAGAAATTGTTGGACCCTATTTATGATAATGAGTATGAAAATACTCTTTCTCCTAAAGCTTTGATGTTCAAGTCATTCTCTGAAACAAAGAAAATTTCCTCTCCTCAACCAGTGTATCCTGATCCCTACACTATGACTAATAGGGGAATGGAGAATTATCTGTCTGACCAAGGATTTACCATAAGAAAATTAGGAAACATGAAGACAAATTCCCAAAGGGTTGCTATCCTTAGAATGATCAATGAAAACAAGGAAAGGCTGAAGAAAATTGAAGAGGAGATTATTAGCAAGAAGCATAGAACAACAGTGTCTACACAAGACATCCAGCTCACCCAAAGAGACCATAACTCTCTGGCACCTATTCTGCATAAGAATCCAAAGTGGTTTGCTGAGCCCTCTCAATTGAATCTTCAAGAAAGGCTCACCACTACTGAGATTATTAGAGGTGTGTCTACTCCAAAAGGCAAGACTAGTCAGAAGATAATTGCTTGGAAGTATGGTAGTGACTATAATATGTTTATGATCAAAAGGATTTTGGGTTTAGTTCAATTCTTCACATAGTAGATTCATCTAGTGAACTCCCTAGAAATCCATGATATAAAAGAACTAGCCAATTTGGAGCTGATCAATCACAAGTCAATGTTTAGGGGTTATGAGTTTGAAGAAATTCTGAGAATGTTTAAAAGAACAGACAACTTCAAATCTCTCAAGGCTATCTGCATGAGAAAACATAGATCCTTTGTCAACCCCTTGAAAAAGAAGAGAACTAAGCCAGCTGAAGAAGTGGTGTTCCCTAAGCTTAAGGTGAAACCTACTGAATCGTTGGAAAGATAGATGGTAGCTGGAACTCATTTCTCCAAACCGATCTCAAATTTCTATAAGGATGAAAATACATAAGAGTTAGTGATTAAAAGAAGATGGGGAAGAAAAGAAGGTGCTAAAATAAGATTGTTTAGTGGTATGAGGTAAGATTGTTAGATGAATCCTATATCCACTACATATACACAAGGCACTTCAGAGAGATACAAAATAAACCAGGAGAAGAAAATATGCATTTCTTTCTGAAATGTATAAAGGTATTAAAAATGGCATTTGATAGAATCAATGATAAAGGCCATTTTGGATCCATCTCAAGCAAAACCTCTTATTCCTCCACAAGACCCAGCAGAATATTCCCAACTTCATCCACAATCAAACCCTTGAAGAATATAGGTTGAATAATCCTTAGGGGGAGTATTGTTGGGCACTGAAAGGATCATACAAGCCAACTCAAGTGGTGGATTGATGGTTGTTCTGCTAGAAATCCCACAAGTCATAGAACAAATGCTGACAAGTATTTGTTCTTCCGCATTAAAAAATGCTGATAGCTGGAAAGAAATGCTAACAAGTATTTGTACATCCACATTAACTAATGTGTATGCATGGCAACAAATGTGTATATGTGTTTGTTCAACCGTTTTTGTTAATACTGATGACCAAACACTAATGCTGAAGACAAAGAAGAAATGCTTATCAAGATTAAAAAATCCGTTTTCATCAAGGCGGATGAACAAAAGAATGTTGGTGAAGACATAGACTATTTCTCTAATGCATAGGTTAGGGGTATTTTAGTCATTTTTTAAAAAGGCAACTTGTCAGCCTATAAATAGAATATAAATCCTCGTATGTGAGGTGACTGTCGATAAACATTCTAGACAATTAGAATATTATGTTTACAAGGTGTCTTGTTATTGTTTAATGCTCTTACCATAAGCTTTCATTGTAACCGATTACTTTCATTAATACAAACACCATTTATGAGTATTTCTTGTATTCAATGTTGCTTGATTGTTTGATTCTGCCTTACAATCATTGACTCAATCATCATATTTGGTCCTTGTTGATTTACATCAATAAAGAATATCATTCTCAAACCCAGTCACCTTTAGTCTGATATTCCCCTCTTCTTCAAAAGATTCATTGGGGGATGAGATAATTGGACCAAAGTCCTCAATCTCACCACCAGCATGATGTTCTTGGCTAGTGGTTTTCCTCTGCTCACTGACTACTTCAGATGGAGTACTAGTGGGTTGAGTTGCCATATTTGAGGTCTTAAAGATGTAATCACTTACAGAAGTGAGAGCCTCTTCTAATATGCTTCCTAAGTAGAGTCAGGGACATTCACCATAGTATTGGGTAGATGATGTGGGTTAGACAAGGAAGAAGTAGGAGTAATTATCTCTCTTTGAGTGAGGGAAGATAAAAGAGACTCATGATACTCACCAAATCCCAAGTCTTCATCATCATAGAAATCAAGGCTAGGGATTTGTTGGTTTAGATCTAAAGGTTGGGGATGGTAGCTTTCCCCTAATGGTTGTTCACTAGAGTGTTGAGACTCTGAGTGAAGGCTTAACACTATTAGGCTAATGAGCTCATCAGTGTGAGCATGAGTAACCTCAGGACTGATAGTGAAAGTAATGGGAGTGGTTTGCTCCTTAGGAGAAGTGTGAGCTCTAGAGTCCACTTCTTCTTGTGTAGGTAGTAGTATGGGGGCCTGCACAAACTAAGTAACTTGTGCAGGGGTTTGTTTGGATTTTCTTTTGTAAGTGAGGGTGATTTGTGGCTGTTTTGGTGGTTTAGAGGTTGAAGGTGTGGGTTCAACACTAGCTTGTGTTGCTAGGTTGTCACCTTGATCAATAAGCTCTAACATTTTGGGACAAGGGTTGTTTCTACCATAGAGAAGCCAACAATTGACTTCTTCAAAATTTTAAAGATGTTGGGCTTCATTTGTCCCAATTTAAAAATATTATTTCTTTCCCTCAACTGTGAGCTTAGTTCACAGTTGAGAATGTGCTAAACATATCTAGGAAATAGATAATACTCTAAGGAGTCCAAGTTAGCAAACAAATTTGTATAAACAAAATGAGAGTACCTAAACTTGACCCCTTGAACCATTCCATGCACTATGAAGGAGAGATATTCAGGAATCTGATCCCAACCCCTATGCTTGTTGGACAAGCTACGAATGACTACTTGTAGTAGGTACTTCCACTGGGATGAGACCTTCTCTTTCCTGAAGGTCTTTACGGAGAAATCCCACTCATAGCCCATCTGCTGAAAGGATTGGTTGGTAGCATCTTTGGGAAAGGAGAACTCACCTTCCTCATCATCTAGCTAAAGATGGTGTTTATGATGGCTAGGGTGATGAAGATTGTCCTACCCTGCACTGTAGTTGACAGTGCCTTCTTCCCATCTAGGATGACCTCTTGACAGGTCTTCTAGAAATCAAGCAAATGATCCTCATAAAGAATAAGATAAATGGTAACGAACATAAAGTAGTTTGATAGAGTCAAGAAACGACAAACCTCTGAGAAATGTGAATCTTTCTCAGAGTTTAACAGAGTAAACTGATTGTGTTGCCTGTGTAACTGCATAGAAAAGTTTGGGTCATTTCTGCGATTGAGGTTGGCCATTTTAGAAAGCTTGAAGGTGAAGACATTGAAGAACACTTGTGGTTTTAGAGAGAAATTTGGGAATTTAGATCTGGGAGAAGATGAAGATGATAAAGAAAGAGGGAGAACCGCTGGGTTTATATATGATTTGGATTTATGACAAAGTTATGAAAGAGGATAAACTTTGAAATTCGAATGTCGGTCCCATCTCTGGAAAAGTAGTTTGCTTTTTGCTTAAAAGGTAGTTTTCTTGGAATTCGAAAATCTTCCGAAGGTAAATTGTCTTCGGAAGTTTTAAGAAAAAGCTTCCGAAGCCAAAATGACTTCAGAAGTATTTCCTAAAAGTTTTGAAAATTTTGTTTCGGATTAGAAAAATTAATTCTTGGATACTTTATTGAATTAAGGGTAAAGTTTCTAAAAGTTAATTTGCTTCAGAAGGAAGTTATCCTTGAAAAATATCAAATACTTAAGAGAAATATTAAGCTTCAGAAGATATTTTAAAAATTTCTTCTGAAGGAAATTTTACTGAAGTAGTGTTTGTTTTGAAGGCATAATATTCTACCGAATATAAAATCATATCTTTCGAAGGAAAGAAAAGATTTAGATTTTCTAAAATCTATGGAAAGTCTTCTAAAAAGATTTTCTTTCAAAGAAACATGAGGTTATGAAGATGATGAAAATAGACAACTTAGGACACATAAATTTTAGAAATAATATGATTAGTTTTAAGAAAAACCTACTCAAGGTTAATCATCCCAATAGCTGATATGAGATATTTAAATCTCTGCTCATCAAAAGCTTTAGTAAACAAATTAGCATATTGTTCATTTGTGTTAACCTTGACTAGTTTGATCAAGCCCTTATAAAAAATATCTCTAATCAAATGATACTTGATATTGATGTGTTTAGTCCTTGAGTACAGCATAGGATTCTCTGTAATAGAGATGGCACTATTGTTGTCTATATGAATGGAAGTCTCTTTAAAGTTAAACCCATAGTCCAACATCTGATTTTGAATCCAAAGCACTTGAGCACAGCAGCTTGCAGCAACAATGTATCCAGCTTCTGTAGTTGATGCAGAGACACAGGATTGCTTTTTGCATTGCTAGGAGACAACCCTTCTACCAAGAAACTGACATACCATTGATGTAGACTTTGCAGTCATATTGCATCCACCATAATCACTATTTGTATATGTAAACAAATTAAAGTCAGAATTCTTTGGATACCAAAGGCCAAGTGTTAAGGCAAATTTGAGACATGTTAAACTTCATTTGACAATGATAAGGTGTGACATCTTGGGGTTGGCTTGATATCTTGCACACACATGTGGCAAACATGATATCAGGCCTGCTACCTGTAAGGTACATAAAAGACCCAATCATAGCCCTGTAGGGATGTTTATCTACACACTCCCCCTCAATTTCAGGCCCAAGGGAGTGGTTTCTTGCTATGGGAGTCTTAGCAACCTTGCAATCAGTCATGTTGAACCTCTTAAGTATGTTCTGAACATACATTGACTGACTTATGAAGATGTCATCTTCAACTTGCTTCACTTGAACTCGCAGAAAGAAATTGAGTTCCACCATGACACTCATTTCAAATATATACTTCAACAGCATCTTAAAGTCTTTGCAGAGCTTTGGATTAGTTGAACCAAAGATGATGTCATCTACATATACTTGAACTTGCATTAACTTATTTCCTTTTCCTTTGATGAAGAGAGTTCCATCTATAGTACCTCTTATGTATCCATACTTGCAAAGATACTAAGATAGAGTCTCATACTACTTTCTTGGTGCTTGGTACAGCCTATAAAGAGCTTTATCAAGCCTGTAAACATAATCAGGATGATCAAGATCTGCAAAGCCAGGTGGCTGTTTGACATACACCTCTTCATCAATTACACCATAGAGAAAAGCACACTTAACATCAAGTTGATAGACCTTGAAGTTCTTGGATGCAACAAATGTCAAGAATAACCTAACAGCTTCCATCTTACTACTGGAGCAAAAACATCGGTGTAGTCAACTCCTTTTTCTTGTTGTCAATGAGCACACTCCATGTGTTAGGGGGAATGGCCCTTATCATATTTTTGACTTAGAGTTGTTTATAAACTATTATAAACCATCTTGTGAGAATGTGTCGGCTGGAATAGGTACCTAAAGTGATTCTGATGATGACCAACTATTTGAGTTGCCCAGACCTCTTCCAACTTCTCCAAGAGTCTCTGAACATCAAGCTCCCACAATTGGTAGTTCTAACAACATGACTATTCGGGAACTAGTGGAGCTTCAATAAGTTATTAGCAAAGTGAGCCTCACAACTCTTCAGCTGATAATGAACAACACCAAAATAATGGAAGTAGCATTTCAAAGGAACAGACAACTGTTGATGCTACTTCTCAGTCAACGGATATTGATTTTATTTCTCATTCATTTAATCAGTCCTCATTGAATGAGTGTGAAACATCAGTTGGACCTAGTGTTCAAATTCTTGAGCCAAACTTCTCAAATCTAGATCTATCCATGCAACTGGATATGATTCCCAGGCTTAAGATTCATAATACTCATCCAGCTAAAAACATCATTGGAAATGTCTCTGAAGGTGTGAGAACAAGGGGACAATCTCATAATGGGAATGTTTGCCTATACTCATGCTTTTTGTCATAGATGGAACCCAAGAAGGTAAAAGATGCCTTGAAAGATAGTCGTTAGGTTGAATCAATGCAAGAGAAATTGCTTCAATTCAAAAGATAAAAGGTTTGGAACCTCTATCTGCTACCATGAGGTCAAGTATCTATAGGCACCAAATAGGTTTCAGAAATAAAAGAGATAATAGAGGATTGATTATCAAGAACAAGGCCAGACTGGTAGTTCAAGGATACACTCAAGAGGAAGGAATCAATTATACTAATGTCATTGCACCTATTGCAAAACTTGAGGCAGTTAGGATCTTCCTTGCTTATGTTGCGTCCAAAAATTTCATTGTCTACCAGCTTGATGTCAAGTGTGCCTTTCTATAACGGGATATAAATAGGAAAGTCTATGTATGCTAGCCTCCAAGACTGCGGACCCATAACACCCCAACTATGTGTGCAAGCTGGATAAAGCTCTATATGGGTTGCACCAAGCACCTAGGCTATGGTATAAGACCTTGTTTTAGTTTCTTCTAAATAATAGATACACTAGAGATACCATTGATAAGACTTTTTTCATAAGGAAGTCTAGGAAAGACATTTTTCCCATTCAAGTCTATGTTGATGACATCATATTTCATTCCTAAAATGACCAAATGTGCAAGGACTTTGAGAGCATTATTAAGAAAAAGTTTGAGATGAGTTCTAAGGGAAAAATGGAGTTTTTCCTTGGAATTTACGTGAAGCAGATGAAGGAAGGGTTATTCATAAATCAATCTAAGTATGTCATTGACATTTAAGAAGGTTTTAGATGAAAGATTTTAAACCAGCTAAGACACCTTTCCCAGAAACCACAATCTTTGCCATAACTCTAAGGGGGAGGATACTGATCAACATCAGTATAGGGCAATCATTGGGTCTCTGATGTATCTAATAGCAAGTAGACCTGATATTATGTTTGCTACATGTATATGTGCAAGATATCAGGCTACTGCAAAAGGTATCTCACTTAGTTGTTTCCAAGAAAATCCTTAGATATCTCAAAGGAGCACCAAAACTCAGTCTCTGGTATCATAGGAACACCAACTTTAATCTCTATAGCTATTGTAATAGTGACTATGGTGGCTGCAACATCAACAAGAAATCAACATCAGGAGTATGTCAATTTCTTGGTGGAAGGATAATCTCATAGCAATGCAAAAAGCAATCTTATGTCTCAACATCTACTGCTAAAGATGAATACATTGTTGTTGCAAGTTGCTGTGCACAACTGCTGTGGATTCAAAATCAGATGATAGACTATGGATTCAACTACATGAGCACTCCTATCCATATTTAAAACAAGAGTGCTATCTCGATTACTGAAAACCCAGTGAAGCACTGCAAGACAAAACACATCGACATCAGGTATCATTTCATTAGACATATTCATGAGAAAAATCTAATTAAACTTGTTAAAGTTGACTCAATTGAACAATATGCTAATTTATTCATCAAAGCATTTGATGAACAGAGATTTAAGTATCTTATTACGGCTATTGGGATGATAAACATTGACTAGTATATCTCATTTGAAAAACCTTTTTGTTTTAAATGTGTCATGTTCGTTAAATAAAATCTAAGTTTGGTTACAATAAGTTATTCTTCAAAATTTGACTAAGTATGAGTGCTTCCAAAGAGAAATTTACCCTCGGAAGATTTCTTAATTGTGTTCTAAATCTAACTTTCTCAAATCTGGCTTTATCTTCCGAAGAGCTTTCAGTCTTGGAAGCATATCTTGTCTACATTCGAAGCTTGAAAACTTCATCATTCGGAAGATCATCTTACTCTCGGAAGTAAACGTATTTACCTTCGGAAATAAGTATTTCATTTGGAAGAAGAAATCCTTCAGAAATACTTTTACCTTCGAAAGAAGACTTTACTTCGTAACGAAAACCTTTGGGCCCACACTGTAAAAAGCAAAGATTTTATTAATGATATCGGAATCTTTTAAATGGTTTTTAATCTTACCACCCCTGTCACATATTACCCCAAACCATCACTTTACCTTATCTATCTGCCACTTTCACCCATTTAAATACTTTCGACTCACTACTTTAAATTTTTTTACCACTTTTACTACCCAAAGAACTCCTCATCTTCAACCTACCCTGCTTCAAACTTGTTTCCTCTAGAAGAAACCAAGTATGGCTATCCGCATTTGTATATGCGGAAGTCATAAAAAAATATGGACAAGTATTTGTTATTTCGCATTAACAAATGCGAATATCTTAGAAGAAATTCGGACAAGTGTTTGTTCATCCGCATTTGTCAAATGCGGATGAAAAAGACAAATGCGCAGAAGTATTTGTTCATCCGCATTAACTAATGCGGATGACCAACATACTAATGCGGAAGATCAAGTAAAGAAATGCTGATCAACTCAACTCATCCACATTTGCCAATGCGGATGAATCAACAGAAATGTGGCTCAAGACTTAGACTATATCTGATATAGATTAGGGGTAGTTTAGTCATTTTGTAAAATGGCATATTGTCTACCTATAAATAGAGTAGACAACCTCGAACATGCGTCAAGGGTTCATAGACAATTAGAACATATTTTGTCACTTACTCTCTAGATGTATTATTACTACTTATGCTCAAACCCTAGCATTTATTGTAATCAATCACCTTCAATCAATACAAACAAGCATTTATGAATATTCCTACTGCATTTGCATGTTTCTTGATTGCATGATTCCGCCATTCATTCATTAACTCAATCACTATATTCAGTCCTAAGTGAGAATCTCAATCTCACTAACCCAGTCTATTGGTATCAGAACTTTGGCTCTCGATTCTTTAGCAAATTTACCCATGACCTGAATAGAACTTTATTATCTAGTGATTGAGTTGCTAATAGAGTATTCAGTCATCTCTACTTAGTAAAAAGCAGAAAATACTCTCAATACAACCATCTGTCAACACATTCTCACTTTCAAGAACCATACACAAAACCTACAGATCCATATAAAGAATAGTAATATAACAAAAGTTGCAACAGAAACCAAGAAACATTAATAGATCTGATTTACTAAGAATTTGTTAAAAGATTTGGACTATTCGGACTGATTAATCTTAAAACTTACCTAATCTATATTTTATACAAGTTAAAACACCTTGTTAAAATGGATTCACAGATTTTTTCAGAACTTGGTCATATTCCAAAACCACCAATGCTTAAACATAAATCTGAATATAAACAATGGAAAACCAAATTCATGAACTATATTACAGGTGTAGATCCAGATTATTGGATTTCAATTTGCAAGGGACCACACATTCCTGTTACTTTGTTTGCAGATCAAGCTACCATGTACAAAACATCAAGAATCCCAATTGAAGACTTGACTCTTGATGATGATGACTGTAAGAAAATCAAGATTGATCTCAAAGCCTACTCCATTCTTACTCAAGCACTCAAGATGGATGTGCTAAAAAGGCTAGAAAAGTATGAAAGTGCCAAAGCAGTATGGGATGCAGTGTTGATTATGTGTGAGGGAAGCAATGAAGTTGGTGAAATTAACAAGGATAAAATTGTTAATCAATATGAAACATTTCATCACTCCAAAGGGGAGTCCATCTTTAAACAGCTCCATAGATTTATGCAGCTGGTGAACAACTTAGAGATAATGGGTGTCACCTACAAAGTCAAGGAGTTGAACAAGAAAATGCCGCACAGTCTTCCTGAAAGCTGGAAACAAAATGTGACCATGCTAAAAAATAGTCTTGATCTTAGGAGTACTACTTGGATATCATGGTAGCCAAGATAGAAGCATTGGAGCTTCAAGAAAGAAGCAGAAATCTAGGAGGACAAAGAGTGATTGAAGCATACAAATTTCCATCTGACTCTCATACTATGGAAATGCCTTCTTTACTAAAGAAGATGATTTTCTTTCCTCAAGGGATCAAGTCAAAACCACTGGATTCATTGCAGCTCCACCTATCAACCGACAATCAACATCATCCCAATCAGTAGGATTCTCAGCAACCCTTCCAAACACTCCTGATGATACAAGATCTGATGAACAAAAGGCTACTTACAATGCCTTTGTTGTAAGTTTTGAAGCTTATTTGGGAGAAAGACTCACATCCGCCCATCTGATCGAAGAAGACTTAGAGGAAATGGATCTAGATGATGTAGAAGAAATGGATTTACCATGGCAAATGGCCATGATTGCTATGAGAGAAAATAATTTTTTCAGAAAAGGTAGAAAGCTAAGCCTTAATGAAAACACAAAGCTTGGATATGACAAATCCAAGGTGAAATGCTTCAACTGTGGTATGACTGGCCACTTCTCCAGAGAATTCAATGCTCCCAAAAGAAACAACTTTCAAAGAAATTCTCAAAACCAGTCATCCTCACAGCCAAACTCAAGATTTCAATCCAATAATCATCAACAACAGTATCATCATCCACAACAACATCAATCATATCAAAATCAACCTCAACTGACAAACCCAGCTCATTGAAGCAGTCATTCATCTGCAAATGCTCTTGTGATTAAGCAAGATGGGGTATTTGACTGGAGCCTGTATGCAGAGGAAGTCAAGCCTCAATTTCAAAATATGCATTCATGGCTCATATAAACGAGGTTCCATCTCCCATGCCATCTGAGGTGAAATCTAACCTATGTAGTGATAAATGCATTGCTGAACTGCAAGGTTATAGAGAACACAATCATAAATTGGCACATAAAGTTAAAGAGGAAAATGTGAAGTCAGAGATGTTGAAAAGAGAATAAAAGGCTTTAAAATTAAATCTCTTATCTCTAACATTGAAAAACTGCATGGTGAAAAGTACACTCTTGCAGCTGAGAATGAGCAACTGATTGAAAAATTAGCTCAATCTAAAGTTGAACATACACTTATTGAAGTGAAACTTGAAAAGTTTCAACTGTCTTCAGTCAAGGTGCAAGAGATGCTTGATTCTCAAAAGGATCCCTAGGACATGTCCAGGATTGGGTATAAATCATGTCCTCCACCATATAATGACAACTACACTGTCATGCTTGAAACTGTCAACCTCAATAAGACAATTGAAACTAAAACTATGGAACCAAAATTTATAGTAAAACAAGTAACCAATCCTCAAAACAAACTTGATGTTTACGTTGAAACAAATTTAGGAGAAAATAAAATTAGGTCATCCAATCAAGATTAAAAAGTGTTCAGACAAGGGAGTGTGTGTCATCAAACCCACAAGCCCCATCAAGATGATTGTTCCATTTGTGAAATTCATACAGAGGCTGAAAGAGTGCTTTTACAATCAATATTGCTCTATCAATGACATGAACAATCACTCCACCAAAAACTGTTATTTTAACAAATATTGTTCAGTTTGTGATATGAACAATCACAATACATCTGATTGCTACTTCAATCAAAAGGGATTGAGAATTCCCCAAAACAAGCCCATCTCAAAAACATCAGTTGTGAAACACACTATGAAACACACTGTCAGACCTAATTTTAACAACAATCAATCTAGGATGTCTATATCAACAAATGACAGGAGTAACTTGGAGGAATTGTAGAAGGGTCAAAGAAAACATCACAAACTGAAACCCAAAATTGACCATCCCAAACCAAAAGTAATTTTAGAGAACCAATTCATAAATACCATTAATGGGAATAGCTTTAAAATAGAACATATCATTTAGAGAAACATGAATATCATTTTCAACAAAAGATAATACATAATCATAATGTCTTAATTGGGATACAGAAATAATGTTCCTAGTCAAACTAGGAGCATATAA